>JAVSCE010013804.1:0-11043 GCA_032199065.1 Smutsia gigantea | reverse complement strand
AATTTCTACCGTTCTCCATGAGAATGAATAGCCAGTGGTAAGTGATGGACTTTTTTTGAAATGGAAATTGCTGTCTATATTTCAGAAAACAGAGCCCCAGAATCATGTGAACAAATGGATTCAAAAGGTCATTACAATTAGTCAGTGCCCTCCTGGTGGAAAGCTCTCATGTTGGAGGTTTTAATTTGTGTTTCATGCAGGCCATAGGGGACACGTTTAAACTACATAGAGAATCACCTTAATTTTGGAAGGGCCTGCTGGCAGCAGTAGTGGGTGGGGAAACTAATATGACGGGGTGTCTTCCACGGGCCAGCTATGTACTGGCTGCTTGTCATTTGTTCACTTGTTTAAACCCCATATTCATCCCACAAGTGCTTGGAACCATCCACCCATGCTGAGGATGAGCAGACTGGGCTCTTAAGGGTTTGAGGACGCACTCTTCAAGGCGGAGCCAGAATCCCCAGCCAGCCTCATCCAAAATGCCACAAATATTCAATGGGCTAGATTCCGTTTTCCAAGACCACATCCAGATTAAAGCCTGTTAGTCTCATTCAAAGAAATCATTTCCAAGGGAAGACAGCTTTTTTTGTAAGCCTACCTGAGCAGCTCTTCCACCGTCTCAAGGAAACTGGCAGGAAGCTCCATGATTGGGGGGGAGCACCCTCCCACATGGGCTCCCCGAGGACCTCACCTGCAAGGTGCTCTCCTGGCACGTGGTGCTGACCTCCGGCTTAGGGTTTTCTGCAGCTCTTGAGATGAGCTTACAAAACGTCTCTTTTAATCTGCAAATGTGGTGAACAGGGAATAGAATTTCTAGCTTTAATTCATTTTCTTTGAATAAGGCTCAAAAAGAAACTACGTGAAAGGGTGTCCTATGAGAATCACCCCACCACCCGGTCTCCCATCTGGGTCTCATTGGCTGTCCCCTCTCGACCCTCTTAGATTCTTAGGTATCCATCCAGAGTTTCTTTATGGAATATAAGCAGACAGTCAAGCAAGCCTTTTTCTTTGTTTTCTTATTTTCCTCAAAAAGCATAACAATCATTCTTTATTGTTGAAAACCACTTTTGCGCGTTGAGAGAATCCGCTTGTGCGTTCCAAGCACAGCGGTCCGGCATTTGGGCGGCTGAATCTTCGTTCACATGCGGCTGGCCAAGCTTCTCTTCTGTGTCCTGTAGGTGGGGCTCTGAGCTTATCCAGGCATCCAAGGAAGGCACTGTGTGAGGGCTCCGGTCCTCAGCAAAGCCCCAGAGGCCAGAGTGGGGAGTGCCACCTTCAGGGTCGGGTGGTTCTGAAATGCTGCCCAGCGGCCGGGCCTCCACCCTGCAGTGACATTCTGGAAACTGGCCGAGGGCCAGAAAGGTGAGTGGGGACTTGGACGCCCTGGGCTTCTTGAGAGTCCTGGACCCTCACCATCCATCTGACACTAAATTTTATTTATAAAACACATGACTGAGGAAATTGAGATGGAGTCTTAAGAGGATTAATCTCAGAATTCCTTTGAACAAACCTCCCTCAGTGCAAGTCGGTGCTGGCGCTGGGGCAGGAGGCACCACATGCAACGCCTGCGGACGTTTTACAAGCACCTTCTTTGCACCAGGCGCTGTGCTAAGCATCTATACACATTAACTCGCCAAATAACCCTAAAGGATGATCCCTATTTTTCAGAGAGGAAGCAGAGCCTGCGGTCACACAGCTAACAAGGTGGGGGGGGGGGCGCCAGAGCTCCAGGCGAGGCAGCCACTCAACCTCCATCTCAGGGGACAGCTGTCCACATAGCAGCCCCCGGGGCATGTGGGGCTTCCCGGATCTCACCCTCAGAGCACCCACAGGGCGAGGGGACAGAAGGCAGCATGGCTAGGGTGGCTGAAATCTTTGCTGAGGCACGACAGCCTGAGCCCCACCTATGGGCTCTGCACCTTTCAGAAGCCAGCTGGCTGGCCCTCCCTGAGAGACACTTCCTGATGAGGACAGTTTTAATTAGCAGCAGGATTTTGGGCTGTAGGGAATTCCATACTTTAACAGCCTTTAATTTGACTCTGTCTTAGCATTGCCGTTGATACTGATGGAAAAGAAAGCAAATGGCCCGAGTTTATTAAGAAGTCTGTTTCTTTTCTGGGAAATGAGTCTGGGGGGAAGAGGCTGGTAGAGGAAATGACAAGGAAAGTGAGTGGAAGTCCAGACTTCGGGAGTCATCACTCAGGGCCCGTGTATTTTGGGTGCAGTGTCTCCCCAAATTCATATGATGGAGCCCTCCCCTCCCCCACCCACTGCACCCATTGACTCAGAACTTATTTGGAAATAGTTCATTTTAGACGTAATTGGTTAAGATGAGGTCGTACTGTAGTAGAGGAGCTCCTATTCCAATATGACTGGTGTCCCTACAAGAAGGGGCCATTTGGACGCAGATCCTCACACAGGTAGGGAGAAGGCTACGTGAAGACTGGATTTATGCAGCCACAGACGTGGACCTACCAGAAGCTAGGAGGGAGGCTTGGGACAGAACTCCCCTGGCACCTTTATTAGGAGCGTGGCCCTGTGGCCCCTGGATCTCAGCCTTCAGCCTTCAGAACCATGAGAGGATATGTTTCTGTGGTTGGAGCCCCGGTCTGTGGTACGTTGCTTTGGTGGCACTAGGAAAGGCATACAGCGCATCCTTACAGATGCCGAGAGCCCCTCCGAGCAGGTGGCCGGCCCAGGTGGGCTCAGTGCGGATGAACTGCTCCCACTAACAAGACAAGCCGTCTGCTCTCCAAGTGTGAGGGACCAACTGTACACAGGTGATCGCTTTTTATTTAAGCAAGTAAAACATTCTCACTCTGTGTAGTTGTCCTGGACCGCAGAAACGCAGAGGTTCAAAACTGAATTTGGTTTTTACATTGCTTAAAAAAGAAAAAAAAGGAAAAAAACAAAGGAAGACCCGCTACCAGCTTCATATTTACACGTGTTGGGATCCGTGCTCTCCCCCGTGCAGGGCTGCGTGGGGCCATCACCCCACAGGGCCGGTGACTGGGCCGTGGTCTCCACCCGAGCGGGGACACAGGCTCACTCCACCAACAATCAGAACTTTCACCCCACTGTCACTTTTCTGCCTCCTTCCCTTCCTCCGATGTTCACGCGAGTCACTCCAAATCACAATGTACAGAGGGAGGAGAGGGCCTCCTGAGCGGCCGGGAAGTCACACTCTCTGCGGGGACTTTTCGCCACATTTCCTAGTTATTGAACAAGGGGCGCTGTGAGCCTAACACCAACATGGGTTTGACAAGCAGTTCAGAAAAACAGGAACCACCAATTCATGAGAACTTCAAGAAAAAAATAATTTAAAGAACTGAGAAGTTGCCACATTATAGTGAAAGAATGTCAGGTTTTGGAAATGACAAGAAGGAGCAGTTTTCACCTCGAAAACCCAGTGGAGTCAGTTACACAAGATGTGACCACACACAAACACGGGCATTTCTTATAAGGGCATTTACAGTCAGGCAGCTCTTTCAGAGTATTTCATGGAAAGTTATTTTAGTTAGCAGGGGTAGCCGTCAGCACTGAGTATTTGTCAAGAGAGTGAAACCTTGATTTCAAGGTCAGGAGGCAGGATCCCAGGCTGAGAGCAGAAGGCCCGGCCGTGGGGTGCCCACCGCACTGGACATCATGCCTGGGGCTGGGGGCCTGGAGACCGATCCAGGCGGCTGGAGTTCTTGAGGTTGGTGTGTGTGGCTGGCATGCCCTTGTGACCAGGCTGGGGCCCCTGGTCACTGTCTTTTGATGCAAGAGCCAGCTTTTACATTTTTAAGTAATTCTTTTATCATAAAATGGAGGGCATTGTTTGAAGCAAAGCAAAAACTGCATGCATGCAAAAAATATGTCTGTGGGATGTTAATAACTTGTTACTTGAAGGCACTATCTGAAGAACATATAAATATCCCCAGTGAAGCTGTCTTTAGGGTAGAGATGCCATGTGAGTGCCCCAGACAGAGAAAAGGCTCTGCTAGGGCCCTGGGGGCAGCACCGGGACAGCTGGCATGACACCAGGTGCGGAACATTAGAAGAAAAGACTAGGAAATGATCCTCACCCATGTTCCTCCCTCTAGCGCCATCAGCTGTTCCCATCCAGGCAGAGTTCTTTCCAGTCTTTTCTCCCGTGTATATGTAATGATTGCATACATAATCGATAACATAATTAATCTTTAAAATTTAGGATAATGCAGTACATGGTGCACCCTCGGCCTCATTTCTGTGGTCACCTCACTTTGCTTCCATGCACGACTGGTATGGGCTCTCTTCAGAGGGCTCTGTATTTGGAGGTGTTATTAAATTTTGCCCTCTCTGCTGATGAGTGTTATGGCAAAAATCCAATCAAGTTGTAGTTATGCACTGAACAATGTGGAAAGGATGAAACCCAGCCTCTAGAAATTTTGATTTTTAAAAGCAAAGATGTAAACTAGCAGATTGTTGTGGGGAGAGTTGGTCTAAAGGAGAGGTCTGAGGCCTATTAACGGCTCTTTTATTGCCTGCCTGCTCATACACTTTTGCTGTAAGGTTCAGGGAAGAGGACCCTCTGTGCGGCTGGGCAGAGGTCGTGGTGCATGTCTTCCCACATCAGAGCTCCCTGGAGATGCCCCAAAGGGCTGTGCATTGACCAGGCCAGGTCTTGTTCTTATGGCTGAGTGGAGCCTCACCCGCAGTGCCCATGAGGTCCTGGACTTCATGGGCAGCAATGGTGTGGGTCCCGCTGTCTTGCGATTTTTTGTGTGTTATTTTTAATTTTCAGTTTTTTTTAACTAAAAATTAATTCACCCATTTCTCCCTACCTGCTCATATTCTTCGCCCACTCCTTCTTTCTTTCCTCTTTCCTCTTCCCTCTTCCCCTCCCTTCCTTCTTTCCCTCTCCCCCCCACTCGCACCTTTTTTTTTTCTTTTTTGGTTGTAGTTCTGTAAAAGCTCCTCTAATATTCTGGGTTTTAAACCTTTGATATATATGCTATGAATTATTTCTCACAGTCTACTGCTTGACTTTTCACTCTGTTTCCTGTGTCTTTTATTTTACAGGACTGTTTACATTTTTATGTAGTCCAGTCCGTTATCGTTTTCCTGACCCCTAGGTTTTGGCTTGCTTAGAAAGTCTCCTCCCAGCCCTAGATGACAAAAGTAGTCTCACGTAATTTTTTTCTTCTGGTATTTTATATATATATATATTTTTTAGTTTAACATACCAAGTCCATGGAAATTTCTTTTTGTTTATGATTTGAAGAAAGGGAGTTTAATTTTTCTCTAAATGGATGGCAGGTTTTCCTATTACCATTTATGGAGCATTCCCTTTTCCTGCTGAAAATGTATTTTAAGTTTATAGGTTTTATGTTGGGGGAGTTGGAAGGGGTGAAATAGATGATTCTGGTTGGAATGTGGAATTCATGCTTTGACACAATGTCTCTATATTTCCTGTCCTTGTGACTTCAGGACTGAGGGATGGAGGGAAGTCAGCTCTTTTAGAGAATATAAGATAGAAAAGGAAAGGATCGGGGCAGAAAACTGGGGGCAAGCGGACAGTGAACACAGCTGAGGACAGGTGCTGGTGGAGAGCCTAAGGAGAAGCTTGGGATCAAAGGATGCAGTGGGCAGTCTTCCGGGAAGACTCATGGGTGCTGGAGAATCGGGTTCAGACACCTATGTACTGAAAAATTTGACCTGAAATGTGAAAAGTCAACATGCAATCCAGGTAGGAAAGAAATCTAACTTGACTGAGGCCAAAATAAACAGGTCAATGAAAATTTCAAGAGTAGGAATGCTCACAATGTACAAGGAGCCAGACGCCACCAGTGTGCGGAAGTTGGGTCAACCTAATGATAGGAGAGCTGACAAGTCTGCTAAGGGCTCAAGAGGGTGGGATTCTGGGGAGGGAGCCAGACAGACAGCCTGATGGCCCCCTTTTCAAAGAATTCTTTCCAGGATGCTGTGGCTTCTGTCTTGCTCCTGGGAAGACTTTAGGGCAAGACCATTAAGTCCCCAGCATTCTCCCTTCTGCGTCCATGACAGATACAGGCTGGGCCAACGACCTGTGCGGTCTCAGAAGGCCTGAGTGTTGTTTAAGGCTCTGCTGTTGCCGTCTTGAACTTCTTAATAGCCTTTGGACAAGGGGTCACTGGCATGCACTTTACACTGGGCCCCACGTGCTCTGCATTCAGACCTGGATCTGGGTGGTGGGTCTCAGCACCTTTCCTTGAGCCCAGGCATTGCCTGCAACCCTCCAGTGGCACTCTGCAGAGCTCCTGCCTCCCTAGCAGGAGATGACATGTCATTGCCTCCCATGACTGGGACTCCCCACTGCTGCTCTGTGTAACAGCAGACCCTGATTTATGAAATGTGGTTTAAAAGCAACTTACAGAAATGAAAGGGTGCGGATAGAATTCACAGTGAAATTCTGACCCCCTTAAAGAACTTTCAGTCACATGATTTGCTATACTTGGGCTGCGCTCTCTGTACTAGAAGGACCCAGGGAGAAAGAAGCCCGCCAGCAGGAGGCCCAGGCGCACCACTGAAATGATGGCTTAGCCATACACTTGGCCTACAGGCTCCAGAGCTGAGTCCAGCGACCCTGCAGCCCTGGCTTCAGTTGCGGGGCCCTCCCTGTCCCAATCTAAGACATGCCCATGGCGAGAGCTGTTAGACAACCTTTCCAGTTTACCACCAGTCTCTGGGCACCCCTGGGAAGGGAGGGAATTGTGTTTTCTGTTCAGGATTCTTCTCTCACCACCCAACTGTATCCTGCCATTTTGGGGTTCCCCTTTTTAAGCAGGAGGCATCAGCCTGGCTGCAGCATTCAGGGACAGAGAGAGCACCAGCTGGAGGGCATTTCTATCCCTACCTGAATGCTAGGCTCAGGTGCTCCCAAGGAGCAGGGGAACTTGCTATCCGGTTATAAAGAAAGCCCTGGGGGCGTAATGCCAATCCATGTCCTACCCACATTCTCCTAGACCCACGGCTCTTGGATGAACTCTCTTGGACTGCGCAGACCAGGTTCCAACCAAGGACACCCCGTGCAGGCCAGGGCCTTGCTGAGGGGTTCCTGGAACCTGGTACCTCAGCCAACATGATGTCTAATGAAATGCAACACCCAGAACATCCAGCTGCAGTTGCCCATGTAGAAAGCAGAGCCGTCAGTCAAACGTCCTCTCTGCTGTTTTAAGCTCAGGCCACCTGGGGGTCAGTTGCTCACAATGTGGTGATGGAGGCAAGGGGGTGCCAGTGAGTGGTGTGGGCCACGGTAAATGCTATGCCCCCAAAGGGTCTACAAACAAATAGGGAATGGGAAAATTCAGGTTGATCCAAGAGAACTTTTATTTAACTCAGGACTTCTCAGAGCCTTTGGCCATGCTTTATAAATACCGGAAATGTGCTTTGTAAATATCCCAAATGGCAGAACACAGGCAGTATGTGCTAAATGTCAATGGTGGGGAAACCTCCCCCTTTTTTTTGGTGAATTTCACGGGGCCAGAGTTCCAAAGAATGCAATTTCGGACAAAACATAAATGTTACAGATTAGAAGGAATATGTTAGTATGGGCTGACAGATAAGTGACATTTGGATTGAAATTTTAAAAATGGGAAAGATCCCTACATGGGAGGAGTGGCATGGTTAAGAGGCAGAGCACATGGCATGTGGTGCCTCCTGGGCTGGCTGGCTAGGGCAGGTTGGCAGGAGGAGGAAGCTGGGGCAGTTTGCTAGAGACTTGATTGCCAGACCATGGTGTTGGGCCTTTGACTTGCAGGCAGCACACGTGAGCGTGTGTGTGTGTGTGTGTGTTGTACTTGAAGGTTTGAAGAGAGGATGGATGATGAATGTACAGCTTTAGAAAAATGACCTTGTTGGAAGAATCGAAGACATACTAGAGACTCATAGCCCTCTTGGAAAGCAACTCAGCACAGAAGCTTGGCATGGTCAGGAAGCCGTGGGCCTGGACCGTGATGGGGCAGCAGATAGACAGACAAGAGCCACCACCAAGGACAAAGCGTCAGCATGGAGGCCTGGCAGAGTTGTGAAACTCCAGGCTGCCCATGACACACTGACATTTCAGGAACTCAGAACAGATGGTAACACCTGGGCCATCTGTACAGATGGTCAGGAGAATGACTGTGACCATGTGATGGGTGGGCACAGAGTGGAAGCTGTTTCTCACCCAAGCATTAAAAAGGTTAAGAGGGATTCACCCTCTTTGCCTCAAGGGTGTGTGGTGGAGCACCCACTGATGGGAAACGGGAGCTCTGACCCCAGGAAATTCACCAAGAAAAAAAAGGGGAAAGGTTCCCCCACCATTGACATTTAGCATATGTTGCCTGTGTTACGCTATTTGGGATATTTACAAAGCACATTTCCAGTATTTATAAAGCTTGGCCAAAGGCTCTGAGAAGTCCTGAGTTAAAAAAAGTCCTGGATTTTCCCATTCCCTATTTGCTTGTAGACCCTTTGGGGGCATAGCATTTACCGTGGCCTGCACAGGCTGTCTTTCAGGCACACCACTCACTGGCACCCCCTTGCCTCCATCGCCACATTGTGAGCAACTGACCCCCAGGTGGCCTGAGCTTAAAGCAGCAGAGAGGACGTTTGATTGACGGCTCTGCTTTCTACGTGGGCAACTGCAGCTGGATGTTCTGTGTGCTGCATTTCATTAGACATCATGTTGGCTGAAGTACCAGGTTCCAGGAACCCCTCAGCAAGGCCCTGGCCTGCACAGGCTGTCTTTCAGGCAGCCATCCATGTGGGGACCACATAGTGACAGTGAGAAGCAGGAGGCATAGGCAGGCCCTTCTGCTGTGATGGGTGGCCTACCACTGCTGCTCAGTGACTATAACCCCAGGTAGGATTAGCTAATGCATTTAATAAGGCCCATTATATAATTATAGAATGCACTTAATTAGATGCATTCCAATAGGACCTGACTGTATGAAAGCAAGGAGATGTCTTACTATTTAGAACGAGCAACATGCACAGCTCACTGAACTGCCTGACCTGGAGTCTCACAGATTTGCAAGTTGAGGTTGTTAACTAGGTGGATAACTCAAACAAGCCCTGTGGTTGGGAAGTCACGGGTTTTGGCGCTTAATGGTCATGCAAGGGAAAAAAGAGCATTTGAGGAACATTTCCTACAACACGCTTTATGTTTGGATTGAATGCCGCAACTCCAGGCCGTCTCCCAAAGAGAGTCAGTCGGCCTCTGTTTGTAGATTCCCATCTTACTGCCTCATCCTGTGCACATACTTCTGTGTGTCCATGTTTACATGTGAACATGCTCTAGTGTGCCCCGCTTTGCAGACCATGACATTTTAATCCTTCTTCAATCAAGGCCTAGGACAGTCGTTAGTGCTTAACAGATGCAACAGTCATCTTACGCTAGAAAGAACACCAAAATCTACTATGTGAAATGTGTCCACATTGCATGAAGAAGGAATGAGACTTGAAGTGGAAAACCACAGACATTTCAGTAAGTGCTGTAGGTACTGAAGAGGGCGCAGCAGCGCATCAGAAAGGAATGCTGTGGAAGAGGGACACCGGAGCAACGAGGTTGATCCAAGGAAACTGTTTTTAACTCAGGACTTCTCAGAGCCTTTGGCCATACCGTGACGGAGGAAGGGAGGATGCGGAAGGTGGTTTGGGTGTGTGAGCCCCAGCTCAGGAAAAGCAGTGACTTAGCTTGAGACTTGCCACGTTTGGGAAGGAGGCAGCGTCCGGGCCAGGCCTGGAGGGGCAGGTGGACTTGGATGTGTGGCGGTGGGGCAAAGGGCTGTCCAGGTGTGGGGTCAGCGTGTGGGAAGGCATGGAGGTGGGCGAGGCCAGGCGAGCAAAGGAAGGAGTATTGTGTGGCGTGTGGCTGGTGAGTGAGTGCTGAGAGGCAGAGATGGAGAACTCAGCAGGAAAGGTGACTTGGTTCTGATCCAGCCAGGTGTGGTATAAACTTGCCAAGGAGTACAGCCCGTCACAGTGAAGCCCTCAGGATATACATGTCCGCCAAGGTAGATGTTGCTCAAAACACGGCTGGAATTCCTTTTGGGGGATTACTCTCAGAGCCCATTGTTCTCAGAGGCCACGGTGAAACAAACCCTCATTGGTGCAGCCGGCTCCCTTCACCTGACAGTTTCTAAAATCTCTCGGAGTTTGTCACTCTATTAAGCATCCATTAAATGCACTGTGGGCCTGAAAATTTTCCAAAAGAAGAGCTTGAAATTAACCCTTAGGTGGCAAAATCCATGACATCCCAATCACAGGGCTTATATGAATTATCTACACAGTCCTTTATTAACAACCTCAACGTGAAGATCTGTGAGATTCCAGACAGGCAGTTCCATGGACAGGACCATCTGTTCAGTCCACATGGCAAGAAAATTCCCTTGTTTTAAAGAGCGAGGTCATTTGGAATATTCTTTATTTGATCACATATTACAGCATTAATATGACTTTAAATCACCCACCCGGGGTCTGTCTTTTGGTGACTCTGCGGGTGTCTGTCCACCATCATAGACCTGCCACAGCGCTCCACATGCGTTCAATTGTCTCTCTCCACATCTCTCCCCAGCTGGCTCTGTGGGGGTGTGTGTCTGTGTGTTTCTGTGTTGTCAATGTGGAAGTCTCGGGTCTGTGCTATTTTCCTTATCAGGCAGGACTCCGCGGAAGGGCATGACTACATTCTGTGAAATCACAGTTCGCGTGTTGGCTGAGGTCATGTGGCCTGAGAGTGCTTTGAGGGCTTGCGGCCTGTGGCTGCCTCCATTGTGTCTGATGGCCCACAAGATAGACAACCTGGATACCTTGCAACTGTTGACCGTGTTGAAAACCACGTGGTTCTGAAATGTTTATTAGTTTGCTATGGCTGCCGTAACAAAATGCCACAGACTGAAGCATGGCTCAGACACCGCAGGTTTATTTGCTCGCCGTTCTGGAGGCTGGAAGTCCGAGATCAAGGTGCTGGTGGCTTGGGTCTCTTCCCAGGCCTCTCTCCCGGGCTTGCAGATGGCGCCTTCTCCCTGTGTCCTCAGTCTTTCCTCTGTGCACGTCATGTCT
>JAVSCE010013803.1:0-263223 GCA_032199065.1 Smutsia gigantea | reverse complement strand
AAAGAAAGGAAGGGGATACAAGGAGACAGAGTATGTTAATGCAAGGACTTCCGGATGAGAATTGTTAGTATTACAGTAAACAAAGACAGAATGGAGACTCGGTCTATAGCAGACAATCCTTCAAGACCCTGAACTTCTCTGTTGGATTCGTCCTACTAGAGCGAATGAATGAAGAATTCCCTTCAACGGGCCCACTGAAAGTGTCTGGTGACCTTATTGGTGGGATCGATGGTACATGTTGTGTAGACAGGTAAGAGGAAATACACAGACAAGTCTGTCTCCCAAAGACACACTGAGTCCTGTCAGGTATCCTCAACTCCTCGCCGCGGTTCTCTTCAGCCAGCCTCCTTTCCCTGCAAGGCCACGCTCCTGAGAACGTGAGCTCCCTGAGGATGGAGATCGCTGCCTGTTTTGTGGGCTGGTGTTAATCCCCACTGCCCAGAGTCGTGCTCAGGATACAGTAAGTGTTCAGTAAATATTGTTGAAGGAATAGAAAGAGGAACCCCTATGTTACGGGTAGACAGCCAAAACAGTTCTCTCAAAGGCTGCTCTCTCCTTCATTCCTCTGTCCGCTCCCCACTCCGGGATCACTGTGCTGTGATAAACTATTAGCTGTGCTGGTTTGGGGGAGACTGTTCCACAAGCTTGAATTGGTTCACCTTGTTCCCAAAGCTCTACCTGGGCAGGACTCTCCTCATTCAGCAGTATCTGATTTCCACAGAGGATGCCCTTGCAGAAAACCCCCACGCATTCTGATGCCTTACGCATGACATGCCTTACCCCAAGCCACTGCTCCTGCACCAAGTACTCACCTAGGCCTGGCCTGCGCGGGGTAAACCCTTAAGGCAGGACCACTTTCCCGGGTCAGGTTCACAAAGAGCCTCTCTAAACGTTTTCTGATGTTGGCCAACTGGACAAGTTCAGGCCTTTCTCCACAGAAACACAATACTGCTCGCTATAACAACAAGGATGTAATTCAAATCCCGAGTGGGCAGTCCAGGATATGAAAATCACAGTAATCTAATCTTGTGGAGGAAGAGGTATGAATCATCATTACACGGTCTGACCAAGAGCAAAGTGATTTGTCCCAGGCTTCCCAGAGGTTACAGTCCCTAGGGGTGGCTCCTCATGGCCCACAGACCAAACAGCGAGATCCACCGGGAAACAGCGGAGAGGCAACACCATGGCTTCCACCCCAGGGGAGGAGAGACAAGGCACAGCAGTGCCGTGCTCTCAGGATCAGGCTTTCAAGTTATTCATTTTCAGGAAAATTCTAGGACTGAGGGGTAGGGTAGGGCAGCGGAACTTGGGGGCTAAAAAATCCTGTGCGTTCCAACTTCTGATTCTGCTGCTTACTTACGTAAGTAGCAACTGTAAGGTTTGCAGAATTATGTCACCTTGAAAATGGTTAGAAATCCCAAACCTCTCTAGGGGAAAACAACAGAATATGCAGAGGACAAGCAGGACAAATAATAATACAATCAGAATGTTCTCTTAACTACATCACAGAAACATACAGTTTTGAAGGAAGGTCTTTTCCTGAAACTTCCAAAAGGAACACCAAAACTCTCCATCAAGAAACCACAGCCCCAGGGCACTGGGAAGCTGGCGAGGGCATCCGCAGGTCCGAAACATCCCTGGCTTCGGTTTTCTTTTTTCTTTTGCACAGCTGTGTTCAATTTTCTGTCCTTGGGGTTTTTAAAGGAACATTTATTCTAGGGCCAGGATTCTCAAGTTTTATGGTTATACAACTCCCTCCCAGGGCCAAAGAATGTTTTAAAAGCCTAAACCCGGCAAAGCGAATTAGTCAATGTATCCAAATGAAAGTGAAATGAAAAGTTAAGTGTTGTTGCCATTTTACATTCAGCTTCTTACTTGCTTCTCTCTCTCCTCTGCTCTGTTTGCCGTGCAAGACATTTGCCACCTATTTCTCATGCAAATATAGGTACAAGTGTGCGTATGTGTGTTTGGGAGCAGGTAAGGAACACAGAAGTCCAAACGTGTATGTATATACTCCCATGGTTTCTGTTCCTGGTTCTATGGTAAATTTTATTCTAAAAGGCCTACATGTTACACTGGATTTAATAAAAGATCATAAAGAAAGAGACTCCTTTAGGATCTGTATGTGCTTGCTTGTTTTTCCTAGTTAGAGAGCTGGATACCCCTGGTTTTTGGTAGCAGGACAGCAGTTTTTAAAAACCCTATATTTTTACATAAAAGTCTAATTAGTACATTATCAATATCCAAAAAACACTGCCCTCCCCCACACACACCCACAAACAGAGCATGAGGCCCCCATCAGCCAGCCATGAAATGCTAACCACACAACCAAACAGAGTATTTCAGAAAATCCAGAAGTCCATTACCTGCTCCCATCTGTTCTCTCTTCAAGTCACCTAGATTTCCACATCTCAAAGAAATCTGCCTGAAGGCACACAGACATCTGGCCCTGGCTTCTCCCAAAGGCTAGTGGCCTGTTTCATACACAACTCTGATCTGACAGACAAAGCGAAGTTCAGGACTGGGGCCTTAGCACACACCACCCATATTAGAGGTCGGGCTGGATCCCAAGACAAACAAGATGTTTTTGAGAAACAAAGTAATTTGTTTAGATCCACCCTGAGCAGAAAACACTGAATCAGTACTCCTCCATAAAGTGACCTGAAATATTGTCACTAGTTCCTGCTTAATACAGTCCAACTCTCTGGAAACACTTAGAAGACCGTGTAGACTGACCTTGCCCGACTCTTGGGCTGAGCACCTTCAGCAGGCTTCTCTCAAGCAGTCGAGCGGAGAGCAGACCACACCAGGCCTTTTCTCTTTGCAACCACTTTCTCTGGCTCTTTCAAAATCAAGATATTAAAAGTACCCTCTAGCATGGCCCTGTAGTCAAAATAACAGGTGGAGGTTTAAATGATTCCTTCCAGATAACCACTCCAATTCTCCTAAGATTGGAAATCAAAAAAAGTTAGTAAAATATCTAAAACTAGGGCAGAGGACAAATGGAGAAAGTCAGGATTCTAGAGTCAGGGTTTCTTTTCCATAGTGGTTTCCTCATGGTTCTAACCAAGCAGGAAACACTACTAATACCCTTTTCTTATAATAATAAATTTAAAACTCCATAGAGCTGGGCTCTAGAACAAATTAAGATGCTTCCTTTCAGGAGAATGTTTTAATGAAAGTAATACTGAAAAATTCTTCCCTCGAAACCCCTAAAAACATGCTCCCTACATATACAATGAAACACAAGCAAATAACAATAACCACATACATTTTTTTCCAAAAATCACACACACAAGAAAAATCCTTACAAGGAGCATTTAACCAGGACTTAAGGATGTTATCTAATTTCATGCCAAGCCAATTAGAAAACACTGGATTTTAAAAATATTGTTTTATGATATTTACATTCCATATAAAAGGGAGAAATTTGAACTAAGAACACTCAGATATAACTTTAAAAACTAACTCAACAGAGTATGAGCATGCATGCACATATATACATACACACACAACTCATAAAAGAAAAGCACCAATTGGACTCATCTAAAATAAGCAGTCCATAGTCACGTGCTCAAAACACAATGTTTGCTCAAAACATCATATGGTTTTACAGCCTAAGCCGCAGTCCAATTTCTCAAGAGAAGGTAGAGACTGGGTTGTTACTTGGAGAACATTTACTAAATTTAACTTACTAAAGAATTTAAAGAAGCATGGAGAAAGAACATATTCACGCAAATGGTAACATGCATGGTTGATGAATTCGAGGTTTATGAAATGCATCTTCCTCAAGCATTTGTATGTCTGACTTTTGAGAAAGCTACCACTTTTCCCTCCACCTTGCCTCGTCTCAGTGGTCCTAATACTGGGTTCCACCCAAGTCTGAAGAGATGTGAAGTAGCATTGTGTGTATAGCCCGGACTTTGCTTTATAAAGACCTTCACTGAATTTAAGCATGGAATGCCTTTTCTCCATATTCTGATTTCAAATGAAGATTTTTAAACAATTATAACTGAACTTCAAAAAAGCACACTCATAAAATCTTCCAGTCAGCTTTCTGCCAATCAAAATAACAAAAGAAAATGAAAGCCATCAGAGAACAAAGCAAAGAATGACACTCACTGATGACAAAGAATGACTCCAGCCCAGCACTACCTTGCTGCCCCACACCTACCAACAAGTTGGCAGCTCCATAGGTGCAAGATTTGCACCCAAGAGGCTGGTGCCTAGGGAAGGGATGGCCTTCAAATCAACCAGCCTTGAATGTTTCAGCAGAGAGGCAAGGATCCTAGAGCAATTTGTCACCAGAATGTGGTTCCAGCAAAACTTGAAGGAACAGTTGCCTACTTATCTCCACACTAGCACTTCACATTCCCTCTTTAATCCACTGATCTGGAGTCCTCACTAAGGAAGCACTCCTATGTCAAGGTCATGAACAACATCCATCTTGGCAATTCCAATGGACGCTTGCTTCTGTTCCTCCTCTTACTGACTTCTCAGCAGCCCCGCTCTGTGGATCCCTGCCTCCTGAAATCACCTGGGCTCAGTGACTCCCCTCTTCCACTTCTCCTCCCTGGCTGGCCAATCCTTCCTGCCTTTGTGGTTGTGCTCTCCTATTCCACCCACTCCTGGGCCTCATTAGCACATACTCTTTCTCTGTTTTCATTCTTTTCTATGGATTTATCTATCACCACAATTGTGTTTCCATCTAGGATTGCTCCCCTGAGTTCCAGACTCACAGTCAGCTATTGACCTAAAATCTCCACTTGGGTATTTAACAGGTACCTCCAACACAATTTAAGTCCACAACAGAACTCTTGATTCTCAAAGCTGGCCCTCCCTGTTAAAACAAAACTACAACAAAACCTTCCTCCCCCAGGCTTTCCTCCCTTTCTCAGAAGTTGCCAAGGCCAAAATGTAGGAGTCATTCTTAATTCCTCCCTTGTGTGACTCCCTACATCTCATCCACCACCACGTGCTGACAGTTACACCTCCAAGACATCCTTCTTTATATACACACCAGCTTTATTGGTATACAATTCATGGACTATATAATCCACCAATTTAAAGCACGCAATCCAATGATTTCATAGAGTTGTGTGGCCATTGTCAGATCAATTTTAGGCATTTTCATGACCCCAAAAGAAACCAGTACCCATTGGGAGTCACTTTCACTTTCCCCCTAAATACTCTAGTCCTAGGCAACCATTAATTTTTCTGTCTCTATAGATTTGCCTCTTCTGGAAATTTCACATAAGTGGAATTACGTAATATAGGATCTTTGGGCCTGGCTTTTCTCACTTAGCATATTTTCAAGATCCATCCATACTGTAGCATGTATCAGTACTCTGCTCCCTTTTATAGCTGGAGAACATCCTATCTTATGGACGGACAACATTTTATTTGTCCATTCATAGTGGATAAATATTTGGGTTGTTTCCATTCTTTGATAATAATGAATAATACTGCCATAAACATTTGTATTTTTATAAGACATATGTTTCCATATATTTATCCACTATGAATGGATATGCTGCATCATAAGCTAACTCTGTTTAACTGTATGAAGAACTGTCAGACTTTTTTCCAAAGCACCTGTATTGGAAAGACTGCATTTCCACCAACAGTGTATGAGAGTTCCAATTTCACATCCTCACCAACACCTCTTCCTGTCTTTCTTTCAAAGTGGGTACAAAGCAGTATCTCACTGGAGTTTTGATTTGCATTTTCTTGATGGCTGGTGATTTTGAGAATCTTCTCATATGCTTATTGGCCATCAGCCTATCTTCTTTGGAGAAATGTCTATTCTGGTCCATGCCTATTTTTCAATTGGGTTTTATTTTTACTGAGTTGTAACAGTTTTTTTAATATGCTACATAAAATCCCTTATCAGATATATAATTTGCAAACATTTTCCCTCACTCTATGGGTTTTTTCATCCTTTATTTGTGTCTTTTGATACATAAAAGTTTTTAATTTTATTCAAGTACAATTTATCTACTTTCTTTTTTCACTTATGTTTTTGGTGTTCTATCTTTAAAAAGATAATGACTTCATGACGATCTTAGGTCATGAAGATGAATACCCATGTTGTCTTCTAAGAGTGTTACAGTTTTAGCTCTTACATTTTAGGCCTTTGATCCATTTTGAGTTAGTTTTTATATTCAGCATAAAATAGGGGTCCAACTTCATTCTTTTGCATGTTGTTCATTCTTCTGCTTGTTGTCCAATATCGTTTGTTGAAGAGCCTATTCCTCAATTGTTTCAGCACATTTGTAAGAAATCAATTACCATAAGTATATGTCTTTATGCCTGGTCTGTCAATTCTATTACAAAAATCTGTATGTCTATCCTTCTGCCAGTACCACACACCTTCTGTTGTAGCTTTGTATTACGCTACAACAAGTATTGTTGTAGTTTTGAAGTCAGGAAGGATAAATCTTGCAATCCTGATATTTTTAAAGATTATTTTGGCTATTCTGGGTCCCTTAAATTTCTAGGTGAACTTTACTGTCATCTTGGCAATTTCTACAAAGAATGTACCTGAGGTATTGATAGAGATTGCAGGAGTTGATACATCTATTTAGGGAGTATTGTCATTTTAACAATAGTAAGTCTTCTGATCCACGAACATGGGATGTTTTTCCATTTATTTAGATTTTAATTTATTTTAACAATGTTTTTAAGTTTAAAGAGCATAAGTTTTACATTTCTTTGGTTACATTTACTCCTAAGTATTTCATTCTTTTTCATTCTATTGTAAAAGGAATTCCTTTCTTAATTTCAGATTGTTTATTGTAAGTGTATAGCAATGCAATTGGTTTTTTGTATATTGATCTTGTATCCTGCAACCTTTCTGAACTTGTTGACTAGTTCTAATAGCTTAGTACAGTCCTTAAGATTTTCCACATCCAATCATGGGCAAAGAGAGATAGTTTTACTTCTTCCTTTCCAGTTAGAAGCCTCGTACTTCATATTCTTTCCTAGTGGCTCTGGCTAAAATTCCCACTACGATTCTGAATAGAAGTGACGACAGTGAGCATCCTTGTCTTCTTCTTGATCTTAGGGGAGAAGCCCTCAGTCCTTCATGACTAAGTATGAGGTTAGCGGTGGATTTTTCACAGATCCTCTTTTCAGGGTGAAGAAGTTCCCTTCAGTTCCTAGTTTGTTGTTTAGGCTTCTCTTTTTTTCTTAAAAAGGTGCTGGGATTTGTCAATGCTTTTTCTGCATAAGGCATACCGTTTTGCACTTGTGTTTCCCTCTGTATACTCTCCCTGTACTACCTCCATATCTCAGTGTTTCTCATCTGTACAGGTCTCCACTTCAGGGCAGTTCAGGGCCATCCTGCTCAAAAGCCCCATCCACTACTATCTCTCCCCTAGTTAGTCTACCATGTAACCTTCAAAACACTCAGTCATTAGTATTATAAATACAAATTTCGATAACATCTGTTTAAAGCTTAGTATTTGCCAGCACATATACAACATTTTAATCCTCACAATAATCTTACCAAGGAGATACTATTATCACCATTTTACAGATGTAGAAATTGAAAGAGAGGTTAAGTGTCTTGTGCAAGGTCATGCAGTTTATAAGTGGCAGACTCAGGATAAAAACCCAGGTCCACTAGCTCACAAGACCATTCTCTTAAACGTCAGTTATTGTGTGTCTATCAATAATTGATCTTACTTTTTACCTTATTTACTATCTTCACACAAGCATGGCCAATCTCACCCATTGCGGTATTTTTAGCATCTAATATCACGCATGGCTGGCAATCAATAAATACTTAATAAACAAATGGAACACTGGTCTCCAGATGCCCTGCAAGAAAAGTGTTCCCCAGGACTCTGGAGAGCACTGCCAGCCCCACACGCCCATGGAGATTCACAGGGCTCATTTATTTCTGAGATCCTTCAGTAAGGAAGGCTGTTTCACTTTGATCCAATGTTTTCCAAACTTATTTAAGCACAGACCCATCTTTCCACCGCTGTTCTCACTATATTAATAGTCTAGGGAACTGTGTTTCAGGGAACACACTTTGAGAAATACTGCCCTAGAGGGGCAGTTCAGATAGCACAGCCCTTAGAAGGCGGATTCCTGGCTCCAGTCTCAACTAAAAAGTTTAATTTAGAGTCCCCAAAACTCTCTCATAGTTGCAGCTCAGTTCAAATGGAAAAAAAAAAAGAAAGCAATATTAGGTTTCCCTTTTCTCTCCTGGGGCTCCTAAAGGTCACCCATACCCACTGAGGAGATATAAAGATTTTTCTAACTATCACAATGGCTCATCTCCCTGTATGTGTGTGGCCCCTAATCACAGACATAGGTTAATTTTCTCAGGACTCTATTTTGCTCAATGTGATTCAAACCAGTTCACCCTTCACAATGTACTTTAACCTATTCCCAGAATGCTGGCAAAACCAATGATGTATTAACCACAAAACAGTTCTATTTCTTTCCTAAATACTTACCATAATGCTGATATTTAAATCATGGCTTCAGATACAGAATGACTTCAAAATCTTCCTATCTCAGCTCTCCGAGTGTTCAATGTCAACTACTCAAAATCTCTGAAAAAAGAAGAAAGAAAAATGTCTACTTTGAAAGCTAAGAAAGAAAACAACAATATAAGACACCCACATGTTTGAGCGAAGCAGGACACAGTGCTCTGAGTATTTTCTGCTTAAGAGCTTTTCCCTTTCAATTATTCATCTACACTGGCAACTACAAATTACAGGCAGTGGTTAGAGTAACTTTTTAAACCTCTTATAAAAAGTATTCGATAATAAGTACATCTTTTTCCTTCATCTTAAACTTAGTGGATAAAGTTATTTCTCTCTAAATGGTTCCCCAAAGCACTAATTTCTCTGTGGTGACTGAAATTTTGTGTATTTGGTCTAAAGATGAGAGTTATCTTGAGTAAACATGAGTCCTTTCTAAAACACGAATTTATATCAGATTCAAATAAAGGGCTTTGGGAAAGAAGCCTTGTAACCAAGGGAGACTTAAGAAAATGGGGGAATGGGTTAGAACTCATCAAGGACTTGAATGCGCACAGCGAGAAGGAAC
Source organism: Smutsia gigantea (assembly GCA_032199065.1). Classification (NCBI taxonomy): domain Eukaryota; kingdom Metazoa; phylum Chordata; class Mammalia; order Pholidota; family Manidae; genus Smutsia; species Smutsia gigantea. Next base: position 254,154 of record JAVSCE010013803.1, on the reverse strand, counting down.
TGACAGACGTTCTGAGTCCTCGGTTAAAGAGAGAACACTGGATAAAGTAGTTAGGAGGCTGGTGACCTGTGTCAGACATCCAGAGTGAAAGGTTGGGTTGAACTTGGTCTATGCCACTAATTAGAGGCAGAGAAAATCTTAATTTATTTTCCTCAAAGGCTGGGGAACCAGGGAAAATTCCACCTGTACTGGAAGTACAACAGAGTAAGACTAAGGCACATTACATGTCCCCATGTGATTTTCCTAGCTGCGTGTAACCTACATGTGAGATGCCCCACATGGGCATAGATTCATTTCTCATGCACAAAATGGTATTGCATGTGGCATTCCAGTGACTCAGCCTGGGAGAGGGGTTCCGAGCACCAGCAAGGCTCCAGCCCTGAGAACCCGGGCTAAGGAGAAAAGCCCCGGGGTTTATTAGTTGGTTAGTAGTTAGTTAGAGGTTAAGACATGGGTGGCTTTGGGAAATCTTTCGTTGTAGGCTACTGAGACACTTTCTTCTATCTCTTCCCAAAGTCCAATGTCTATTCAGCACTTCCTTGTACCACCTTTTGAAAAAGTCATCTTGGAAAAGAGTTCATTCCGTCAAGCCCAGAGGGCCCCGAAGTAGACAGCAGCCAGCGTCACGCCTGCTGCGAAGGGGCAGCGCCTGCACTCATTCTCGGTTTCCAGAAGCCCCCAGGAGGCATGGCACCAGAGCTATCTTACCGCCTGTAGAGAGAATGGGTTTCATCTTCAGAAGCCCAGTCTGAGGCAACTTATAAAGAAATTCTGTGGTAAGGCAGGGGCAGAGGGGTGTCTCCCCATGTGAAGCTCCCACAAAGCAGAAAAACATTATTGTCACGACTGCCTGGTGAAATTCACACAGCCATGAACTCATTACTTGAGCCCCAAAGATAGTTGCAGGAAACACAGACTACTGGGTTTCAGTAGACTGCTTTTTGTTCCCAAAGAGGAAAAAAATCATTTTCCCTCCTGCAGCACAAATTTGTTTATTACTAAAAAGCTCTGGAGCCTTATGAACTGGGCTAGACCAATTTAAGCCTCTCTTTCCCCCGGGGTTCCTCCTCAGTACAAGAAGCCAGGGAGGAATCTGGCTGCTTTAGAAAAGGACACCCACTCTCTGAACAAGCCATACAGGAAGGAAAGACAAAATTGTTCAAAAATGAAAAAGGCCGAGAACCAAAAGCAGCCAAGAGGCAAGGGCAGGAGAGGAAATCCTCATCTTTTCCTCCTCTCAGAGAGCTCCTCTCTCTGCCCAGATTCATGCATCTGTCCTGGCCCACGTCCCCCTGTGGAGCTCCACGACTGTGGGTCAAGAAAGAAGAAAATATGCAGTGGGGATCATGAGTCCAAAGACCAAGAAGGGGTCTGAAAGGCCCATACTTGAAACGCGTTAGTTATAGAAGTCTGGTTTGCCCAAAGACAAACCCCTCAGTCATTTGACAAAAAGACTTCAGGATATAGTAGCTGACAGGAAAACAAAACAACAAACCAGATACAGTGCACCCAAGATAACTTGGGAAAAGGAAAAGAAGCAGACAATCAGTTAAGGGGCCAAGTTAAGTGGCAGGCTGATGTTTAATCAACTAGTCAAATCTGTACAAAACCAGAAAAAATTCTAGAGGAACCCAGAGCATCAGGGAAAGGAAGCTCACCATGGTTCCAGCCACAGGAAGAGGGGCTCAGCTCCAGGCCCAGGGGCCTTATTTTGTCTCTCCAGGGCACTCTTCACCTTCCTGAAGTATTTGTTCCTGGTCAACGATAAGCTTTCACTCGACTTTCGGATGATTATTAATCCCTATGCAAAAACTCTGACATGACTCTGTGACTAATTCTAAATCAACGGCATCAGTAGGGAGATAGGCTGGAGATAGGCCAGAGAAAGGCATGCTTTTATCTTAAGTTTCCAAAAGACTTAGTCTAGCCAGGAGGTACCCACAGTGAAGGGACATGTCCACACAGCCTTCCTCACATCCTACCTAACTACATCAGTGTCAGGTGCCCCAGGGCCCACAGCATTTAGCAGGGTCTTGTCCCCTCCACCAGGAACAATGGATCTGAAGGATGAGGCTTCCTTGAGACCCAGCTTTTACTCTGGCTACATTCTCCCATCTTCTCTCCTCAGAGGCCTAGAGCAAGGAAAGAAGGTTCTTCAAGACATTTTCATAGAACTACGGGCACCTTCTCCCAGAGCAGGGGCTCATTCTTCCTTGGGAACCACTCTCTGTCCAGAATTCATGCCAAACATGTCGTTATAAATGACCGCTATAGTAAATTCTCAACCATCCAGAGCTGGATTAGTCACACCAATAATAATTTATAATAATTGTTATTTAGTTAGAAAATAAGTAAAATGCCTCCTAACCAACAAAACCTGTTAGAAGTACTTGATTGGAATGACACAATACAGACATCACCAAGGGTCTGTACCAGCACAGGGATGGCCCACTCTATCACCCCTCAGACATGTACTTGCTGTATTGGTGCCCAAGTTGTCATTCCACTAGCATTAATCCAGGACCACACAAGGTGATGGGAAAACCATTGGCGAGCAACTGGACTATCGTGTGTAGGAGCCAAGGTTAGAGCAAAGGATCAGTGACAACACTGGGAAGGTGCCAGAGAGTGCAGCAGGGCACTGGGTGCGGGGGACTCCCTCAAAGGTCACGGGGCCCAAAGCAACACCGTGGAAAGGACAGGTCTCAGTGACACAGTAAGGATGCCTCATTTCATTTTAAAAAGCAGGGAGCGGGTACAGAAGTCTTGGTTAAAGAACAAGTAATAGACCTTAATTTTAAGCTTACTAACCTTTGCCCATTTTATTTGTCTAGTAACTCATATATTTTGTCATCCTGAACTATTATGCTTGTTATATTTTTGCATTAGGATACATAATCCATAGAACAGTGAATATTTTCCTAAATACTGGATTTTTCACTAAGTCAGTGATGGTGGGTCTTCAGTAAGGAAGGTTATGTTAAATGCATTTCAAGGAACAATTTGACTGTAACAACCTCTTTGAGGTCTACCTCTATCAACTATCAAGAGTTACCTGTATTTCATATGTACTTTTTTTCTCTAAAATGAGACTATGGGTCTTTGTAAGCAGAACTCTGGTATTATATGTTTTTAGTATTTCATGGCCAGGAGCCCAGTGCTCAACAAACAGATGTTGAAAGCCTGACAGGGGGATCAGTGGGTGTAGGGCCACTCACTCCCCCATGGGGGCTCTGGCAGTCAGCATGCCACCAGCTGCAGGAAGATGCTCACTATCAAAATAGCAACTGATGAGGGGACTCATGAAGGACAGGGAGCTAAAATAAGCATCGCAGTCCTCCCTGGTAAGATCCAGAAACTCCATCACCTTTCTGTCCTTAGGGATACCTTCCTATGGGGACACATTTCCAATGTACAGGCGTAGTGACTGAGTAGGCTTCCCACACACACATCCCATGACAGCATAGGTTCTTAAAAGACAGCATTAGGTCCTCATACATTTTCAAATATGCGCCTTCAAAACTTTGGGAGATGTTCTACTTCAAGATCCAAAGAACATGGTATTATCCAGAATTACATGTGCAAAAATTAAGTTAATGGGCAGAATTCTCAATTTTAAGTTCCATCATGTATTTTTTTCAAAATCTTTGGTGTCTTCTAGTACTTGCCTAACAGCAGCTACAAAAATGAATAAACAAGTAGTAGCAAACATTGAAGAAAAATTCATCTTGCTATTTGACAGGTATATGTACTTACAAATATGACTTTATATGATTTGATGGCATCCAGTGCTATGGACCAGACATTTGTGTCCCAAAGGTAAATGTTGAAGCGCTAATCCCCCAGTGTGATGGTATCAGGAGGCGGGGCCTTTGGGAGGTAAATAGGTCATGAGGGTGGAAGGCTCCTGATGGCATTAATGCCTTTACAAGAAGAGACACAGACAGGTCGCTTCCTCTCTCTGCTCTCTACCCACGTGATGACACCGCAAAGAAGACAACTGTCTGCAAACCAGGAAGCTGGCCCTCGCCATGAACTGAAATCAGCCAGCACCTTGGCCTTGTACTTCCCAGCCTCCAGAACTGTGAGAAATGAATGCCAGTTGTTTAAGACCCCCAATCTATGGTATTTTGTTCTAACAGTTCAAACTGACTAAGACATACAGTAAGAGCCAACTTTATACTTAATTAAATATTGTGTGTATATATATGAACATATGTGTATATATATTTGTATATAATGACAAAATACATTATGTGCTGACTTGCAAAACAGAAAAACTGAATGCAACATCCCAACATTTCACAGTGTGCCCCAAAGAGCACCATGACTTTCTCCAAGTGTCCTTAAACTTGCACAAGTCTGAAAACTACCACGTAAGTATTTTTTTTTAACAGGCAGTGCCAGAAGGCACTCAAGATGGATGGCTGCCACAACAGAAACAGAACTGAGACCTTTCGGAGAATGGAGCCCTCACTGTTTCCTCTGTCAGAGGCAAATGAGGGGCTCCCCCATGGACCTCATGGGCTCAGAGCAACCACAGTATCATGTCCCCTCCTTGGACCCATAGGGACTTAACGTCAATCCATGCAATTTAGCACCTTTAGACAAATACTTTCTATTGCTCTCTACTGACTCTGTATGTGCATACTTTCAGGAAAATAAGACTATTACGATAGGTATTGCTCTATTTTTCCTAAGAGACCAAACACCAGTTAAAAAACCTATTGATATGCAAGCTGCATATGACCGAGGCTGGACTTCGCTCTCCTTATACTCTTCCTATCAACCCTCCTGACAGATAAGGAGGTTATGGGTCCTCACTGACTCTGGGTCACTCTCACCAACTTACTCTCATCCTTAAGTAATGTCCTCTGGATGCAGGTTACAGAGGTATGATTCAAGAGCTTCAAGTATGAAGAGCCCCTTTTTAACGTCCAAATTTTCTTGTGTCCAGACCACATCAGCAGTTGCTTGTTTAGTAAGACAGTGTCGAAAGGCTACTATGAACTCAGTAATGTGTCTCACAGATTTACATTTCATAAGTCATAGCCCTTAGAAGCATTTAAAGTAATAGTGCAGTTTGAGACATGATTTAGTCTGCAGACAATGCTTAGAAGATAAATGCCTTCACCCCCATGATAGATTTGAAGTGCACGAGCGAAGCGGCACTGTGTCAAAGCCACAGTGCACACATGGCAGGCCTTCCCCCGTCCCTGAGTGAGTATAGATGGCCTGCTTGCTGGCTGTGTAGATGCTCACTGGTCCCCAGGAACATGTGCTCCAGCACTGAGGCAGCATCCCCAAAACACAGAGGCAACTTACTGGATTCCCACAAACCACAGGTCCCAAATGGGAAAGCCAGGTCAGGGTTTGAGAGAGATGGCCACCATATGGCAGCAGCAGGGAAAAAGGTGGCACCGCTGACTGGTTTAATTTGGTTTACTGCAACCAAATCCAACAGATGTGTGAACTTAGTATCTACCTTGGGATGCAGAGAAGGAAAAAAGAAACTCAGGCAACAGTGAGGGGTTGAAAGACTTTTAAATAAAAGTAATTTAAAGGTCCAAGAGACAGGAATACAAAATTGGGGGAGAAGGGGGAAGGAAGGATAAGAGATAAATCCTGAGATTTCTCTTCAAGGAGGAAACCCACTCTGCACATTAGTATTTAAGGACTAAAAAGTAGCTTATGACATTCTCATACTTTACTGATGGGAACAGAAAATGGTACGGCCCCTTTGAAAATCAGTATGGCAGTTTTTTGTGAAGCTAATATATACTTACCATTATGCTCTGCAACCCCACTCCTACATATTTAATCACGAGAAATGAAAATACTTTCCCATAACAACGAATACATGAATGTTATGGGAGTTCTAGTCATCATGACCAAAAATTATAAACAGCCTGAATGTCCTTCAACTGGTGAAGCTAAACCCTATATCCACACACTGGAACACAACTCGGCAATAAAAGCACCAACCTATGGATAACACACAACATAGGTGACTCTCAAGGGCACTAAGCTAAGTGAGAGGAACCAGGTTCAAAAGCTATATACTGTATGACTCCATGTATAGGACATTTTGGAAAAAGCTAAAGGATAGGACAGATTAGTTGCTGGGGTCAGAATTGAATGGAGGGATTGATAACAAAGAAGCATGATGGACATTTTAAGGTGATGAAAATTTATATTTTGGTTATGGTGATTACACGACTGTAATGTACTTACCAAAACTCATAGCTGTACAATTTTAAAAAGTGACTTTTACTATGTATAAATTATATTATCAATAAATCTGACTTTTTAAAAGCAGCTCATTGCAATTATACCAACAAAATTAACTCACGGAATGGGGCTATTATCTCTTACAAGGCTCTACAAACCACCTACCCAACTTCCTCTATTGACTCCCACCCCCAATTTCTTCTCATACAATATTTACAGGAAGATTATTGCTTTCTCATTTTTAGAGGAAGAAGCTTCTTTAGTTATATAAAGTTGCTTAAAGTAACCTCTGAGTCTTTAGATAATTATGGAAACTCTCCTATATTAAAAATAGACTTGAGTCTGTGCCTCTTTATGCTCATGCTAATCACTGAGCAAAGTAGGCAACTAAGACTCCAAAGGCTGTCTTCCACACAGATCACCACTGTAAACCATTAATTAAGTCACCAAGAAGTTCAGTACATGATCCCTATGTTGAACTACATCGAAGGTAAACCAAGGTTATTGCTAAAATTTTTAGGCAAGAAATAAGTCCAAGATAAACCTTGACTGTTGAAATATAAACTTGTAGTAGGGTAGAAAAAACAAAACCGTCACTTGAATGGCATAGCTGCACTCTGAGTTGGTCTACCTGTGCAGACCAAGAACAATGTGAAGGATTCTGGTTCTTTCCTTCATTCAGTGCAACAGCAGATATGTCCTGACTGCCCATGTGTGCTAGGCAGGAAAGGTACAATGATAAACCGAAGAGAACTGGAGCATGAGGTGGCCAGTGTGGCTGGAGTGGAGTGAGGGAAAGGAGGAGTACATGGGGAGTCAACAGGAATTCTGGTCAGAGAGAGCCGGGTACAGATCATACAGTCCCTCTGCCAAAGAAGGACTTTGGGTTTTATGTGAAGTTACCAGAAGCTACTGTTGAGTACGGCCAAGGGAGTGACATGACCTTGATTTAGTTTTAAAGAATCACTCTAGTTGTTCTGAGGAAAATAGACTTTGGAGGTAGGTAGATGGGGAAGTGGACAAGAAGCAGCAGGGAACTTTATAGGAGGCCCCCAGAGCCATCCAGGGGGAGACGGTAAGCCATAGGCTCGGTGGTGATAGTGGAGGAGATGAGAAGTGGCAGGTGGGCAACAGCGTGCATCATGGTGTCTTTGACTAAGATGCAAGATGCTGAGATGGCACAGATTAGGTCCATATTGGACAGCAGCCATCCGAGGGGATGAAAAATGTCTATTATATTGCCATCAGGGGGTTAGATGAATAAGATAAAGAAAAGGTTACCTTGACCCAAGTAACATTATACCTAAGACTTCAAAAGTCTTATATCATAATAGTTGAGTTAGGACCATTTTCGATGTTAATTTTATCTTACAATAACATCCCCCCTGACTAGGTTATTTACTATATACAGCTAAGAAACAGATTTCTGTAGCAAACTATATACTCCATTAGTGAACTTTCCAGGAAACAAAGACTTCCAGTGAAACTAATATAAAAACTTCAAAGCTTTGTCAAATACACAAACAATGCTTTGAAGATCCTCTTTATTTAACCCTTGCTAAAAGAAAAGATTGTCAGCAAGATTGCAGAATATGGATATTCTTCACTATATTTGTTTCATAAAAGAGCTTTGTCTGATGGGAAAGAGAAGTCAAATTATGAGACTCTTTAATCGGTTTACACATTAAAGCCTTTTATATAAACACTGTTTGTGAGACATAATCCACATCAAAGCATTTATCTGCTTTACAGATTATTTTCTCAGCTGCTCTAATATTTCTATGTTGAGGAAGCTCTGAGTTCTGTGAAGCTGCATCTAACCTAGAAAGAGGCCAGAAACAACACAAGTGCACAAAAGAATCAGTTTGATCCCTGCAAGTCAGAGTGAGATGCCATTAGCAGGAGGATCGGCAAAGCTCAGCTTCCACATTATGGGACTTTGTGCGATCCCCAAATCACATGTTCTATCCAAGACAATTCATGCTCAGGATCCAAAACACAAGGAAAAGTTTTAAGTTGTTTTGATTGGAATAACTAGCCTGCTAACATGTACAACGTCTTCTAGGAAGACATCAACTCCCGTATTTTCCATTGTTTCCTCCCTCCTTCCTCCAACTGAACCCTTAGAGCCACAGCACAGAGCCTGCTAGGGAACCAAATTAACACATTCGGTGATGCCAAGCACAGGGACCTTGCAGGCAAGAGTCATAGACATTACTTTTAATCTATCCCTATTGAGGAGAAAATGTTTCAATCCAGTTAGAACCAGACAAACTTGAAACCATCTTATAAACTTCATCTGCTTTTTATTTTTTTTAAGTTTTACTCAAAAAAAATTAGCTCCCCAAAGTAACCATACTTATCCAACTCCCAATCATAAGCCAAGAGAACAATCTTTTAGTCACGTAGGGCTGGAGATAGGTGACTTAAATGGCTTCAGTGTTTCCTTTTGGAAACACCTTTGAAATGGCTTTCCAGGTGTTTTCCTACCACACTATATCTCTTAGGATATATTCTAGGAAAGATCTGTTTTCAAACAATTCAGTGTTTTGCTCTAAATTCAAGTCTTTGAATTTAGTGACTTTTCCCACAGTATCTGCTATTAAAGACAGATTTTTCTGGCTTGTTGCTTTAAGATGTCAAGATGTATTCTGCTTACATAATGTGGACTTAGGACTTCCTCTCACACAGCTCCTCATTACACTAACCAGATGTCTCTGCCTTTTTCCAGAAAACAGTGGCACCGAGGCTTTACACTCTAGGCTTCTCCCAGGTCATTCCTTTAGATATTTACCTTATTCCTTCCCAATGGTCTCAGACAAGTTCTTTTTTTTTTTTTAAATATCAGAGTTAAAATACACACATACCCGTGCAATGTCAAAATCCTCTGCCAAGACTGAATTAGTGTGTTTTTCTCTTTGCACTCATCTATAATGACCTAAAGATGTACTCTTATCTGGATTCTCAGAGGTCTGTTAAGTATTAACCAAGATGATGTGAATTGTTAGAAAATTAGGTTAGTCTGAACCTTCATTATTAATTCAGTCTGCTATCATTTTTTGGTGAGATTGTCTAACACATTCTGCAACTGTCACTGACTCACTTGAGAGGCTAATGAAACCTATAAGCTCCTTCTCCCGAAATATTAGAAAACACAGTGATAGCTACACCTACCATTTTGGAACAGGGGTTAGCAAACTGTAGCCCACGAGCCACCTCTGGCCCGCTGAATGTTTTCATCAATAAAGTTTTATTGGCACACAGCCATGCATATTTCCATATTATATATGGTTGTTTACATGCTTCAAAAGCATAGCTGAATAGTTGTGACAGAGACTGTTTGGCCCATAAAACCTGAAATATTTACTATCTGATCCTTTACAGAAAAAGTTTGCCCACCTCTGCTTTAAAACCAATGACTTCTAAGACGATGATTGGAAACCCCACTCTGTGTGGTGTTGCAGTTACTTCTCTGGAATATCGTTTTCCTCAGGGTAAAAATTAAATGACAAGTCACAAAAGTGCCTAGCACAGTACCTGAGATTCAGTAGGCAATTAATATATGTCCTCTTCTACTTGCCAGGTTCCTCCTCTGCTGTATTCTCCCTGCTGAGTTGGAAGTTCCCTGCTCTTAGCACCACATATTATTTTAACACTGGCCATCTTGTATTCTCTTTATGTATTCACTTGTCTTTCTTCCCATACAGAATGTGGGCTTCTCTGAAGTAAGTGTCATATCTTATTTGCTTTTGTTTCCCAGAACCCGGAACACAGCAAGTCCCCAGCAAAGATTTTTCCAGAGATAAGCGAAGAAATAGGAAATCAACACTAGAAATATCCTTAATTTTAAAAGATGTCATGCGAAGAACATTAGTAATATATTAGTAAATGATACCAAGCTTCCTACATGGAGTTTCACAAATAATGAACACTTTTTTTTTTTGGTCACCAATTTCAGGTTACAACTTGCTACTTACAACAGTTTTATTGAAAGGGCAAGTTAACACTCCAACCATGGGGGTACAAAGAAGTCCCTAGAACCCAAGGAGGAAATGATCATTCTTGTTTAAACCCAATGACTTAAAAAACAACATCCCCACCCAAGCCTCTCATTCTTTGAATGACAATATAAAGTATGATACTCTTTGTCTATAATAAGAGCCTTAATGTAAGATTTCTAATATGAGTGTTTCATTTTAGCATAAAATAATTCCTTTGAAACTAGAGTTATTTTGGTTTTTCATGGATTCAGTTAAAGGAGAGTCATTCATTTAAAAATAAATGAGTCAGGCAGTGAGGATAAAATAGTGAAGAAGTAAAGTGCCTGCCCTCATCCAGTAAAATAAATGAGCTTAGAGAGCTTTTAAAATTAATTTTAACAAGAGTCTTAGCTTATTTATGTCCCATAAATTTTCTATTATATTATATTCCATAAATAACAAAGAGGTCTTGTGCTTCCAAAATAGAGGCAGGTTTCCATACTGGATTGTCTACTGTGCTGCTACAACAAATTACTATGTACTTGGTGGCTTAAAAAAAATACAAACTGATAATCTGAGTGTCTGGAGGTCAGAAGCCTGAAATGGGTCTCACTGGGTAAGAACCCAAGGCGCTGGCCGTGCTGCATCCCTCTGGAGGCTCTAGGGGGGAATCCATTCCCTTGCCTTTCCAGCTCCTAGAGGTGGCCTGTCTTCCTTGGATCACGGCCCCTACTCCACCTTCTGAGCAGCCCAGTCAGTGTGGACTTTATCACATGGCATCACTCTGACACCGACTCTGTCTACCCCCAGCACTCCAGGCATGACCACCTGGACCCACCTGGATCACTCTGGATACTCTCCCCGTCTCAAGTTCAGTGGACTAGTGACCTTAATTCCTATTTGCCACTAACCTAACATAGTCACAGCGTCCAGGGATCAGCATATGAACCATGATTCTTCAGGGAGCCATGATTCCTCTTAACACATATTTCTTTGTAGCAAGCAGGTCAATGGGCCCAAGTCACATGTATGGCTGAGTATAGAACCTGGAATAGTTCTCCAGAAATATTAGAAAACACAATGGGAGCTATAATCGCCATTTGGAACAGAGGTCAGCACACTGCAGCCCATGGGCCAGAGCCAGCCCACTGACTATTACATTGTGCCACAAAGTTTTACTGGCACACAGCCATGCTCATTCCTTTCCATGTTACCTATGGCTGTTTCCATGCTACACCAGCGAAGTTGAACAGCTTGTGACAGAGGCTGGCTCGACTACTCAAAACCAGTCCTCCCACCGGCTAGGGCGCTGCTCCCACCCACGCAGGCCCCCAGTGCCCCACAGGAGCACACTGCTTCTGTCCTTCCAGGAAGGTAGGAAGTTGCCATATCTTATTCATCAGAACATGTTCTATCCACACCCAATTGTTTTAACAATAAATTGAATGACTTTTCTCCCACCTGCTCTCTTTCCAAATGACGGAAAAGCCACGCCCCGTGTCCCATCCTTCTATTCCAGTGACTGAAAAAGACCCCTGGCCCAAGTATGGCACAAAGATGTGTCAATCACAGGAAAAGTATATTCATCTGTGTCCTGCTGCTGGGTTTCTTCAGTTACCCAAACATGCATGTGATCATTCATTCGTCTGTTTTTAAAGTTCAAAGAATAAGGGAGTGTGTGTGTAGATGTGCATGTGTATGATATAAACTCAAGAGCAAAGACTGTCTAACCTGCTAAACACAGACACTTAGTAAATACTAGCCAGCTAAGCAAAGACTAAACCATTTTTGTCCATGACAGTAAAATAAGATGTGTTTCTGGGAATGTACAGAGTCTTGTAGAGATGTACTCTCCTCAAAGGTAAGTGGTGTGGGGTGGCTGGCTCCCGCAGGACAAGGCAGGTCATTCTGGGCCCTCGACATCACCTTGGGGGACAGAGGAGCTGGCTCTTGGGACACCCAGCTGGACTCTGGCTTGGTGGAATTAGAGCCAGCTTTTCTGTTTTTGACAACAGCCTCTGGCCCCACATAGCCCTTTCAGCTGGCATTCGCCTAGAATATAACACCCGTTTGACTGCACGGAGCAGGATTTCCAAGTCACTTTCCCTCTTGGCACACAGTTGTGACCCTGGGGTACTGGAAGCATGTTCTCAAAATCAGCCCTGGCCACTTGTACAAGCATTCCTCCTAGGTCATCCGAATCCTCTGTCCACCAGACTAGAGAGTGCTTAAATTAGGAACATTTCAAAACAAAGATTTATAAAATATGCTGATCAACTGGGTGCTTATAATAATTGCTGTTTAATTGTGATCATTCTGATGATCGTTTCCAAGTTAAAAATTTTAACTTAGACTCAGTCAGTGTCTATGCGAGTATCCGAGACCCACAGTGTCCTATTCCACAAATTCTCCTTCTTCCTTCGTTCCCATTAGCACAGCTGCCACCGCTGGCCTGGGAACACAGGTGTCTTCTGAAAGGTGAGCTCACTTTCCACCCCAAGTAATGCTACCAGGCTCTTGCTCCTTGTTCTGCTGTGCATGGCAATATCCCCAAATCAAAGAAAAAATTCTATCGCGAAAGCCCTGTCCAGCCCCGAGTGCTATTAGTGTCACTAAAACGACACCTGGGACATAGATCCACTGGCTTCTTATGGTCAGCCATCCAAATCCCATGAGGGCAGAGGGGCAGGAACTGCCTCTGCCATCAAGCGCTGTTGTTGGCACTCAGGTGAACTCTGTCAGATGCGCATTCATGTTAGATGCTTCCACATTCATCATTTCTCAGTGTCCTACCTGCAACCCAGAGAACCCCCAAATGTACAAGCAAGAAGCCATCACACACACCGTCCTGCCTGGGCCCCCTCCATCTTTGGGTGATGCAATGCTTCTGAGACGCAGGGAATCGTCACTAGAAAGCCATTAGTGTTTGCCCTAGGACAGACCCCAGGAGTGAAGCCAGAGTTGGCCTTCTGTGAAGAACCAAAGGATGCTAGCAGGTCTAGAATCCTGCAGGAGCCCTTTGTGAATGGCAGTCGCTGTCAGAGGTAAGTTAGCACACTGTTCCCTAGAGGGGCTGTGTCCAGCACAGTGTAGCCAACTAACCTCAAGAACGAAGAACAAGCTTTTGTCCAAACAGCAATAACTACACATAGTAAGAGCTTGAAGAGTTCGGTGAATATTGAACCACCCATGTCCTCCTTGCCCTCTGCCTCTCCTGAGATGAAGGGACCGTGAGAGGTGGTAGAGCTCAATGCATGTCCGACTCCTGCAGTGGTTTTCCTGCAGCGGCCCAGGTACAAAACTAAACAACACCTACATTTATAGCTGTTTGCAGGCAATGGCGGTATTATCCTGCTCCACTAACATTTATTAAATTCTCCAACGTGATGGTGAATACACATCCTTGTGAGAATAGAAGCAGCCGATCAAGCCATTGAAGCCATGTTTTAAGAAAAAGTGGCGACCTGAGTCTATATGCTCCATTCCCTCTGCATCAGATGGAACCTCTTTATGAAATTCTTTAGTAGAAAAACAACCTAAAACAAAGAGCATTGAGCATAGGTTGGAAGGTCTAAGGATGAATGATCAGAAAGCCAGACATCTGAACACCTACGTGTCATCTGCATTGCAAAGGCCAGGGATCCAGTCCCACCTTTATAGAAGTCCATTACCTGAGGAGATCAGCATCGAAAACACACAGCCTGGCAAGTGCTTTAATATGACTTTTGTCCAGGGGTCCCAGAAGTCCTTCTTCCCCAGAAGGCGTACCTGACCCGGCTGGCTTCTTGGAGGAGACCCGCGCATGGTATCTTTAGGTCAGTCAGGTTCAGGTTCAGCCCATCGAGAAGGAGGAGAAAGGCATTCCAGACAGAAGGAGCACATGTGCGGGGCCGTAAGTTTAAGGCCGAGCCTGGTACTTTCCGAAGGCTGACTGGGACATGGCATGAGGAGGGGGCTGGAAGCCCGCATCATGAGGGCCCTCTGTGCCAGGCTGAGGAACTCTCACATGCCAGCCCTAAGGCTACAGCCTGAGATTTACACAATAACAAGCGCACCATGCACTTCAGAACAGTGACAGCTCCATGCGAGATCAAGAATGGCAGGGCAAGAGGGAGGAGGGGGAAGGTGGTTGCAGGTGAAGCTCCTGATTTGGCCAGCATGCCAGGGCATGATTAGCTGGACTCAGCTCCTAAGAGCTGTTGGGGGGCTGGAGAAACTGAGGGCCTGAAGAAAGCGGAGCGCTCTGCTGGGCTGCCACCAGGGGAGTCGCCTGTGGGGGTGAGGCAGGACGAGGAATAGGATCGTGGTAAAATTGGGCAGGGGACAGGATGGGGAGAAGGGAACTCCCGTGGACAGAATAGCCTGGACAAAAGAGGGCGGTCTGGAAAGACAGACTTAAGGCATGTGTACAAGAACAGGGAAGGTAAGCTGGCAGCAATTATGTGACATGGACTGGGAGCTTCCCAAAGACTTGCAGTGACGACAGAGACTGGCTGTCTCAGCACAAAGCCTGACATGCAAAGGCATGACAGTTTCTACAGTCAGAATGGTGTGCATGTGCATGGGAGAGCAACAGAGAGACACACAGACAAGAGGACAGCAAGCCTAAGTCCACAGTTTCATTAAACTGGTATCTCATGACTGCCTCAACATTATTTATCAGCTTATCAAAAGGCAACTATTATCATGCCTTCAAGTCCTGTGGTACCTAAAATTTCCTGTCTAGACAAATCCACTTAGCATCAAGGTTCTGGAAACGTCTGCCTACCTCCCACCTCGTCATGATCACCAGGGAGAGAGGAAGTCAAAATCCAAAACTTACCCTGGGGGCACCTACTCAAAGACATTATTAGGTCATCAGAACTGGACTGGATTCTTCCATCAGCCAGACTTCTTATCTGCTCTAAATCAGATTATGCACATGGCAGTAAAGCTCCTTTGTGCTCATTTATTCAAACAGAAGCAGGGCTGCTTGGACAGGGCCACCCCAACTCTCTCGGCGACAGACCTCCTGTGTCTACGTGACTCACCCACACTTCCTCAGATCTGAGCAGAGGGAAGACTCAGTTGTGACAACCAGCACACTCCCTTCCTGCTCCCCACCCCAGCCCGCAGCCCAGCAGAGACGCTTCCTGGGAGGGGTTGGTGAAACAACAAGCAGGAGCCTTGGGTGGACGGCCGTGCAGGTGCTTGGCTTTTGCTTTCCTCCCACATGTCATTCGTCAGCATCTTGGGAAGCATCTCTTATGCCTTAAGTGCCAGATAGCTTCACCTATCAGCTTAAACAAAACAATGACGACACGATGCAGTCCCTCCCCAGCCTGCTGAGAAAAGGGCCAAGTGTGGGTTATCGTGGCCCACAGACCACTGGCCAGGGAAGGCAGCCCAGTGAAGGGAACGGGTGAAGCCACTGCTCCTGCTCCCAAGGAGCTTTTGGTTCAGTCAGGGAGGTGCGTTTTTTACCTCACTAAGCAAATGTGGACGCAGCACCTGCTACATACCAGACACCGCTCAAGGTGCTTGGCGTAAAGCAGCAAACCAAACAGAATGAGATCCTTTGCCTCACAGGAAATATTCCAGTGATGGGTAAGGAGACAACTTCTCCACAGATAATTAATAAAAGGAACCAAACCAATGACAAGGTAAGGACAAAATAATGCTGCAGTTAGAAGGAAGGGAGAAGAAATACCTCTTGCAGGAATAAGGGAGTCTTGAGGAGGAAATAGGAGCAAAACGCTTTATTTCCTTCAGGCTATCAATTGAGAAACTGCAGAATTTTTTTTTTTATTGGCATGGCCCTAGAAACCCTTCTTCCCAGGTCAGTCAGGCTCCCCTTCTGACCTCAGACAGGTATGCAGTTTTTACAGAAATATCTCCATCAATGGAGATCTTCCTGGAGATGAGGAAACCTGTTCATTAGACAGACGTTTTTAAACTTCTGATGTTTATATTTATATCCTCAGCCCACTGGCTCTAGACTGATACGGCTAAAAAAGCAGATCAGTACCAATTTAAATATGGTTTCTTTTTAACTACAAGTACAATCATTAAGCAAAACAATTTGGAGAAGGGGGGAAAAATAAATTGATACTCTGAGAATTGGTGAGCAGGAATTGTGACTGTCCCTTAGAACAAAATAGTGTGAACACGTTTTGGGAAGGAAATCTTTTGGGAATCAGTGAGTGAGCCAATGGTGAACCTGAGCTTTGGCTGAGAGTTCTGGGAAAGGGGGAAAATGTGGACATCCATCTGAGGAAGGCTGACTGGAGAGGGAGGCCAGCTGTAGGGTTAGGTGCCTGGGGGCCAGGGAGCTGCCCTTGGAGGACGGCTGAAGGAGGAACTGGTCTGTCAAGGGGAGGCCATCAGTGGCCTTGGGGATTCAGTGAGCTGGGACCAGGGAAGGGAGTAAGGCAGCTAATGAAGTTTTATCAAATTCATGCATAATTAAAATTAGTCTCTACACTTAAGCTACCTTTCTGTAAGATATTTCTTAGAAATTCCAACAGTCATTCTCTAAATGTGGGGATGTCATGCAACACAGGCATGGGAGACATGACCAGGGACATGGTAAGTAAAGGAGTACACTGCTTAGCTGGGTCACACCTTAATCCGCGGGTACACCTGCCTGGCAAAGTGTATTTAAGAAGAATATGCTTAGTTTAATTAAAAAAAAAAGCCACATAACTAAAATCAGAACAGTACCAGGTTTTTTTTTTAAGAGAGAAAATACCCCAAATTCCCAGTTTTTCTTTGCTATTGCAGTTGATCTCCACAATAGTACTGCAAACACATTCTTAAATCATCAATATTACCTTTCATTGGTGTGGAATTGCTGCACGGGACCAGTGAGATGGACAGGCTGGATGAGGGGGGTAAGATCAGAAGCCTTTGAAGGCCTGGGTAAGGGTACGTACATCCATATGGAGAAAATGTGGCCACCATGTCCGCGGCAGAGAAACTGCTTCAGAAAATTTACGTGAAGAGTCATAGAGAAAATAAAGGATCCAAGAAAACATGGTCAAAGCCCAGATAAATGATTGCCCTTAATGGAGGTGGGCTCTACAGAAAGGGGAACCAGTTTGGGAAGAAGTGATGACGGGTTCCACTTAGGAGATTTCACTTCTGAGATGACAATGAGACCTAGTAGAAGAAATGACTGACAGCACTTCAAGATATAAGATGAGATAATGAAGAGAAACTACACAAGTATAGATCTGTGTGTTATAAGATTGGAATAAAAACAAAGGCCATAAAAAAAAATAATTACCTTTTATTGTGTTACTCGAAACTCAATTCACCATTCCTTCATGGGCTTCTTCCTTAGTGTTAAAAAACCAGTCTCCAACGTAGTTAAAATCTGGGGAGAAAGATTTTAGATTATGGGATCTAACATCCAAAGCTGAGATTATGTGAGATGGAATAAGTCACCCTTGAAAATACCGGACTACATCCTACTTTATCAATATTCCCTATATCCATATGACCTTGCACAGGAGAACTGGAAGTTGATGCACAATTTGTATGATTCTCTATAGTGTCTTTCTATGTGGTAATTTAAGTCATGACTAAAACTGCCTTGATAGAATCCAGTTTAACCTGACTTAATGTGAAACACTTGCCATTAGCTACTGCAAACAACCAAGGCACCCCACATTTCAGCAACACTGAGTTCCTGTTCTTGCTTAACCCACCTGGGTACTGGGTGGCAAGTCACGCAGACGAGCAACAGTTTGCTCAGCATATGCGGAGGAGGCAGCAACAGCCACGGACCAAGTAGATGCCACAAGGAAGTAGGGAAAAGGTTCGATTATGCTTCCTTTATCTTGGTAAGAGGGAGCAAATCCAATGATAGCGCATGAATAAACTATTATCCCCCAAGGATGCACTGAACATTTCCAAGATCTTGAATTAAAATGAGAAGTGCTGCAATTTTTAATAATGTGGGATTAGCTAATCTGGTGCTGCTTGACTGCTGTGGGCACACCTGCTCCTGAGATTTTCCCCCCAACAGCAATGACAATGGCTTTGTTCTCTGGACCAGACTGAGGGCAACATCAGAAATGACCAAATCTTAGGTGTGGTGGGCAGGGGCAGCCAGCCTTGGAAGATGCCACCCAGGATCCCGGTTTCCTGGACCTTCTTCCTCTGCCTCCTTTTTATTTAAAGCTAGACTCCCCAGATCACGATTTGCTCTGCTTGACAGCATCAAAAGACCATGTTGTTCCAGCTCTCCTTGCCTCCCCACCTTCACTTAGCCAGATGCTCTGCCTTGGTTCATTTCTTTCTGTTTACAACAGCCACAAAAGGTATGTATGTGCTAAAATGTACACACGGCTATGCTGTATGTGTGAGAAGTTCTTTTTACAAAATTGCCTTCAGAGATATCTAAGGTAACATGACCCCCAAAAATCTTTCAAAAACTAAACTACAGATGCTCAGCTGCCTAATGATCAGGACATATTTAAGTACATTAAAACATGTTTACTTAATGGGCTCTCAGGCAGCCATCCGAACAGATAAATATGAAAAAGAAATATATTAAGATGACAGTATCTAAGCAAACACCTAGAAGACAAAACATTATTGAAAGGAGAATTTAAAATTGTTCCAAAGTGCTGATGGCAATTTTATCAAAAGTATGGTTACATATGAATGTAGCAATAGAAATGATAAAAAATATATAAAGATTATAAAATATTTATATATAAATATATATGTAAATATATAATATACATATAAAACAAAAATAAGTATGCTATACACACACACACACACACACATACTGCAAAAAAACTAAAAGAAGGTATTGGCTGATGATTATTAAATTCTAGGGTTCTATGTAAACAGTGATATAGTTCTTACCAGGCTTAAAATAATCCAACGATTTAGAATCACAGACTGTTTGACCACAAGGGTTCAAGGGGCGTGTTTTACTCCTTTTGGGTCATTAGACACAATTCTAGCATGTAGGGGGAGAAGGGGTGGTCTTCCCACACAAACACCAAGCAATTCTCACACACCAGCAGGGTGTCCAGAACTCAACTCCATTCTGATTCTATCTGCCTGGAGACAGCACCAGGTTCTCCAGGTTAATGTCTCCATCCTACAAGACTGCCCTCCACCTCCGAATCCAGACGCAAGCCCAGGCAGTTCTGTGCTTCTGACCTACCAGCTACAGACTGGAGGTTCCCACTACATCCACCTCAGGTTCAGTTAGTTTGCCTCAGGAAAACACTTATGTTTTCCAGCTTAATAAAGGATACAATAAAGGATACAAGTTAATAGCGAGATGAAGAGAGACACAGGGCAAGGTCCCAAATAAAGGAGCCTCTATTCTCATGGAGCCTGGGGCCTGCCTCAGTAGCACGTGGAGGTGTTCTGGTTCCCCAAGTGTAGATCTTTTTCTGACAGAAGCAGGATCTAAGAGCGCAGAGAGTGACAAGCTCTTCTCATGAGTTTTGTGAGGGCTTCAATGCATAGTCATGATTGACTAAATAATTGGCTGATTCAACCTCCAGACCCCACCATTGGATGGGGTTCCAAAAGTCTTATTAACATGACAAGACACCCATTTCACCTTTGAAACTCTGCAGTGTTTTCAGGAACTACAGATAAGACCAAATATACCTGGGAAATAAATATTTGGTCATATTTATGATATGACCAAATATATATTTCTTATGACTCATTATATCACAAAGGACTCCAGCTCAACCTTTTCATTTAACAGGTTAGTAAATTTATACTAAAGGAAATTAAGTGACTGTCCGTGACTCTATAGCTACTTACTGGTAAAAATGAGACCAGCCCAGGTATCTCCCCACTCATGAATCTGTCCTCATTTCCAAAAAGTACACTGCTATGGATTCATGCAAATTAATCAGGGGGTCCTGTTATCTGAGTAGTCATTATCCAAACCCTGTAGTTAGGAGCTTTTCAGAGATGCATGCCTTCAAATCACTAAAATATTTCCTAATAACCAACCATTTTATGACTCAAATCCCCACTCAAAATTCCATCCCCTGTTCACAGTCAGCATGTACACCTGCTTCTGTCAGTGTCTTGTGCTTCTCACAAAATGACACATGCCACTGCAAAGTGAAATTGCAAATCTTGCCCTCCCAAATCCAGAATTTCATGAGGTTAATCAAAACGTTCTTAGAGAACTTCCCCAAACAAGAGGCAACAATGGCAAATGGGGACTGAGCGGTTACATGAGGAAATAATCATGTAAGAGAAAAACCTAAAGTTGGTGATATGATAAGGATTTTACTACATGATGAGTTTAATATTAAACAGTCTAAAAGGCCCCAAAGGAAAATGATCAGGGACTCAACTATTTGTGTAAAACCAGCCATCTTAGAGATGTGATGTAAATGTCAAATGTGATTTTTAAGAAGTACCATAGTGTACGACTATACAATTTTATCCAAAAATTTAGTCCTCGCAAAACAATAACTTACTTCTGCATTTTTAATTCTAAGAGATACCCATGGCCACAGTATCTACCTTTTGTTAGCTATAAACTAAAGTAAAAGCATTTTCATAAGTTTCAGGTTATTTTTTGTAAAAGAAACTCCTAAAGCTTTTATTTCATTACATTATGAATTTTTTGTCCCCATTTAAGTGGATTCACTTTAAACGGCCTTTTTTCTGATTCTAATTGTCCTCGGATAACAAAGACCTGCTGTAGAATCCTCATAAAGAATTTTTTTTGAAGTATAAATCAGGAATACTGAGGGTATTTATATCATTTTAAGCCAAGCATACATTTTAGAAACAGGAACTTCATATTCAGAACCTGAAGTGCTAGGAGACGGTCTGTTTTCATTTTGTCTCTCTGTCATCAAAAATAATGCATTTTAGATTTTATACGATATAAAAACAAAGTTTAGGAAATCACAAAGGACTATATTTGTCCCAATTCTTTTTAAAGCTGTAGAAGTATAATAATGTATTTACCTTCATGAATTAAGTTTCTTCTACAGCCTATTTTATTTGAACAAAACGATGGAAAAAACCTTCCTAAGGGTCTTATTAGCTGATTTGCATATTATGATTAGTTCTATCATCTGCAATTATCTGTGGTTTTGTATAATTCATGGTCTGAACTTTACCTGAGACCAATCAAGTTGGCTGAGTTTTCCTATTTTATTACATGAAAATAGTTAATAGGGCTAACATTCACTGAGATAATGAAAGCTATTCTAGTATCATAAAAACACAAGGCTCCATTTTAGAAGCATCAATTATTAAGTGGAACATTTTCTTGTAGAAGAACAAGAAGAGCAAGAGAGTATTTTTTCCATTAAATAAAGTTGCAACATTCTAGAATAGAAAGATTTTTTTCTTTTACTTTTCAAATCTATAACAACAGTAGGATCTCTAAATAATCAATGAGGAATGACTTAAAGTATGTGGGATAATAAAACCCATCTTAAAGATTCACTTCTTGGGGACGTTCCAGCTTCTGTGACCAAAATAAACAGTTTATGATTCAGTTTGTTTAGTAATCCCATTTCCAAGGTCAAGACCGAGATTACTGACTTAGTCTTGCTGTCAAATTTGCTCATCTCTCAAGGCAGTATAAATGTATGGTTCAGGATTAGGTTGTGATTAATAGTTCCTCCCAGGAAGGTCAACAAAGTCCTCATCTCCCACAGCCACCAGAGGCCCGGGACAAAGATGTGGAAGTCCTGCTGGGCTCTGCTGCAGACACTTGAGTCATTTTATTTACCATGGTGGTCTAAGAACATGAAGAAAAACAAGTTCAAAACCACCTCCTAAACAGCTGTGACTCATGCTAAGTAAATGAGATGAGCCTCGTGCTCTGGCCTCTTCCAGGGATAGAATTAGTGAACAGTGGGAGGTATGCTGACCAATAAGTAACTGGAAATTAAAGGGCCAAGGGAACCCCTGCTCCAGCTTACTTAGTTAAGTTCCTATCAACCTCAGTGGAGAACTTCCGTCGTTTTACAGCTATACAAGGGGGGTTTTCTGCAGTGAAGCTTGATCAAACCACAGGAAAGAAGAAATCATGAACCTGACTCCTTATTTTTGATTATCTGACTTTGAAGCCATCGTTTGCCAAATTAAAACTGCCTCTAAAAGAGAAAAATGCATTACAAGACTTACAATCAACCCTAAGAGATGACGTGATTAAGATGTTGATAAACCAGAGGCGCTCTCGCTAGCTCTGCTCGGCAGGCTTCTAGCCACAGGAGAGGCAGAGCAGTCCCTGCCGTGCAACAGGTGAGCTCAGAAACCCAGCAGACGGGATTCAGCCGCTTCCCAAGTCAGACAGGGTGTCCGCACTTCCCGAACCTCTTAATCTTCTGTCAAATGGGTATAGGAACAAACTCATTAGACTCTTATAGCTCTAAGTCTCCACTATGCAGCACGGTGCTTGGCATAAATAAAATGTCAGGCACTTGGTTAGTTACTATTTTTCCTGCTACATACAGAATAGAATGACTTTCTATTCTCTCTGAAACTTGCAGGCAGCTGTGTTAGACATAGAGGTGATGATCCTTTCACCCAAAACTATGTCTAAGGTTTTTTTCTTTATTATTACTCTGATAATACAGAGAAAGTAGTATTTAAGAATGCAACATTCTGAAATCCTTTTTCCTAACAGGTACTCCACAACAGAAAAGACCCATGCCGTTTGGGTTTAATGATCACCGGCACATGAAGTGTCACTCAAAGTATCTTCCGTATGTTAACTCATTTAAATTCATAATAATCCTTTGAGGTAGGAACTCTCCTCATCCCAATGTGACAGATCACAACACAGACACAGAACCGTTCAGCAACTTGTACAGATATCAGAGCCAAGCTAAGATTCAAACAGGCAGGGCAGCTCCAGAGTCCACGTAGGACCTCTGTTTTGTCTATTTATTGGGGGGTTGAGGGAGGAAAGGCAGGGAGGGAAGAAGGAAAACACCAAAACAATCTAGGAGATTCTCTTCCCTCTCAGCAACACATACATACTCAGCCAAGACAATTTCGAATGTGAAGAAAACACCAAGTACCACCAAGTACATTCTCACTGGCTGGTTCTTCCAATAAAAATAGACAAGTTCTCTTTAAAGGGAAGTATTTTCCTAGAGACACTTGTTGAAATAGGGTCAAAGAGAGAGACCTGGGCACCAAGTAGGAATGTGTCATGCAGAAGCACAGAAAGAAGAGACTCACGGAGCAGTCACCGGAGAGGAAGGCATCATTCTAGACCCTCCTGCAATCCAGAACCTATTGCTGTGCTTAATACAACTGCACAAACACAAGACACCAGCAAATTTCAGACCTTCTTCCTCCCACAGAAATGATCCTTAAAGTATTCTTCCTAAATATGATGCCTTCAAATGCGAGAAAAGCCAGAATACCAGCAGCTGTTACTGAAACAAGTGTGGAAATATACATGCTTGGCCTGTACAAGTTCATTATCAATGTTAATTAAATCTTCATTCCTCATGAAATATTATTCCCATTTTAGAGGCAAGCCTAAGAAATGGAGTGTTTTGCCCCAAGCCACACAGTGACAAAGATATATAGATATTATATAATTGGAATTCCAGCTTCTGGATACTATGATGAACTAAAGAGACCTGTGAGGTCGCTGACAGACAACTATCACTCCATCCCATAGAGAGACCCCTGCAAATTGTGACCGATGATCAGTGGATCCCAGGAAGAAAATGTATACCTGTGTAAACAAGGGTGGGAATAACAAAATCAACACGGTTACTTTTGCAGCTGTGGGTAAACACAGTTAGACATAGTAATGGCCACACTGTGTTTCCCAGAACATAATTGAATGCTCTTGCTCTTTTAATATAACCAAAGGGAACAAGGAAAACTGAAGAAGAATTTGGAATTTATGGGAACCTCAAGGTATCTCAAGATGGACAACACTAACCAACTTGTAATTTCAGAGTGGATAACCTTGATACCGCCCCCCCATGAAAAAACCCTGCTGCATCAATCATCTTACCCCAATTTTTTTTTTTAAAAGAGCAAATTTTGAAGGGAAACAAATCCCATATTTTGTATTTAAAAAGAAGTCTGGGGGCTACGTGTAGACAATAAGCACACATTCATACACATTAAAAATTGCTTGAGGTTTCCTTCAAGCTTGTTTCAGAATCAAGATGGGCAGAAAATCTGCCATGACAGGCAACAAGGTGGCCACGTGCTACGCCTGCCCCGTGCAGATGCACCTGGGTGAGCAGGCAGCCTGGCTGACAAAGCGCTCTCACCAAGTGACACCATAAAACTCTGTACTGTCATGTGCTCAAGAGACCAATCTGGACAACTGTTGGATAGGCTGGATTTAACCCAGCTTTTTTCCCTGTCTGATAGCTGGATAAAAGAATGAACTTTAATAATTGAATAACTGCTATTCACTATATTTTTAATGATAGCTCAGGACATGTTGAGGCCAAACAGACACAGATTTTTTTCAGTAAGATTCGCTAAATGTTTTAGTGACTGCTATTGGGGGCAGGGTAGGGGTGGGGGGATGTTGGATGTGGAGCCATGTGGGACAGACCTCCAGGCAAAAGAGTGGAAGGCGACTGGGGTCCAGACCTCAACTCACCCAAGAGCACCCAAAGGCCCATGTCACTCCCACAGAACACCTCTGGCGCAGTCCTCAGGGCATTATGGGCTGGAGAAAATGGTGAGTTCTAAAGACAACAAAACCAACTGAGTGAATAGTAGTCTGGATTCTAACCCTCCCTTTAGACAAATTTGTAAGGAACCTGGAAATGATTCTAAAGGCTTCCTCTTACCCTACTGGGCGCTGGCTCACCAGGAAAGATGAACGGTGGGAGGGTTCCAAATTCATGGTGAAATTGCTGTTTTTCTTCAGAAAGAAAAGAGGTAAATGATGACACAATAGAGAGTCAAAACAAAGTTGATGAATACACCTAAAATAAAGAGGGGCTCAAAATGCAGTCTCCTCTAGCAGACATTTTGCAAAGACAGGTTGTTTACTACACAAGACAAGCTGAACTAAAAAGGAAGCTTTGAGAGTTGGATGAAGAAGGTGCATGAGAACATTAAGACTCTAACTTTGTTTACATGGAGTGAAAATTCATGGTAAAACAAAGGTCATCACCACTCTCATTTTTCACTGAGAAAGCCCTTTTGATGAGTGTTTCCCAGAAAACACTCTACCTTACCATGTGATAGCAAGACACCCTCTTACCAAGTGATCTTTCACTTGCAAAATATTTCTACAACAGGCATCTGAAGGTGTCACAGGAGTTCTGGGCAGCCCCTCTCAGTGAAGACTGTATCTGGCTACTTCCCCCTACTCCCACACCCCCAGTCTTAAGTTCGTTGTTCTCAGCTACTCGGATACTTAAATAAAACCAAGTTTGAGAAGCACTGAGCTTTTAGTCCATCACCTCAAAGTTCACCAACTATCAGAAGGAAGGAGCCAAGTAGTAAACACCACTGGTACAGCCATGTTCTTTTCCTCCAGTCCGCGGTCAGCTCAAACACAATGCTGTCACTTAAGGACAGGAAGCCCTACCAGCACATATTTGTGGTATGCCTTGCACCCTTCTTTTCATTTGGAAACCTTTCCTTTCTCCCCCTCATCATGTCCCATGCACCCCTCACTGCAAGGATAGGCTCTGTGTGGATACAGAGGACACCCCACTCCTCTGTCCCCAGAATGAGCATGTGATCCAGGTCAAAGAGATTCCTTCAGAAGACTTGATTTAGTAGCACCAGAAGGAGAGTCTTTCTTTTTGGGTCAAGCTGTAAGAGCCGCAAGGAGCCCATCCGTTGCAAGAGAAAATGAGGCCAACAAATAGAGGGCATTAGAGTCCCCACTGAAGCCAACGTGACCCTTGGGTGTCCCTAAAGTTGCTTAAGCAACTTTGAAGTGAGGAGGGGAGACATGTGTAAACCCCCAACTTTACTCAAGAAATTTAAGTCAGTTGCTTTTTTTCCTTAAACAGAAAAAAGACAAAATTCATATCTAATAATAGACCATTACCATTTCCTATCAAAATGATTCTTCATGTGGATAAGAAATAATTTGTCAGAAATCTTTCATAACATGATCACTTAGGTTTTGCAGAAAAGTGTTGTAACTTGATACTTGGAATCTTGTAAGTAAACAGCTTAATTGTAAGGCTCTGAGTTATCTTTTCATATATTGTGACATTCTAATAAATTCGAAGGATCACATAAAGTGCTTTCTAATAAGTGTATCATGTCAGACAGGACATGGTGGCATCTTAAAAAATAACGAGCAAAGGTGTTTCACAGCGACCTACCCCACGTTACAGCCTCCTAAAGACTTCTCTAAAGGATAGAGTAGGTTTTACTTTTTGAGTAAATGTTCCATCAAAATAGAAAAGCTACTGAAATGGAAGCACCACACCCAACAGCAGAGCCAGAGGTCTAACTGCAGCATTTACATGTCCCAAGGATTCAAACCAAAACCATCCGTTAGACACCAGCGACGTGCTGACCTCACTTGATTCTCCATCCGGTGAACTACCGGAAGAGTCCACAGCAGCGGTCAACTACAGCTCCATCTTCCGCGCATGCTCACGTGCTGGTGCGCATGCGCACTCCCTCCCGCCCCGGACACCGTGCAGCTGTAGCCAGAATGCGGAAACTAGCTCAAGCCACATGTTGATGAGGTTTCTCCAGTGTGGTAGGAATAATCAATAAAGTTATTTACTTTCATACCTACGGCAACCCTCACAAGCGCAGCCTCAAAATTTATCATGGTGACACTGAAAATACATTTTTAAACTAACAAAGCTCACAGGCCTTTGATCTTTCATGATTTTCACACGGACTATCTATCAAAAAACAATCTGTTCACCAGACATGGCAGCTCCTCAGGGAGCCGCCTCTAGGCTGCTTCTGTTCCTGGTATAAAACTCCAATTTACAGCTCACCAATGACACCTTGATTTTTGCATATCTGCCTCCTATGGTGGGCCTCAAACTCCTGGGCAACAGGGATGGAATTTTACTGACCTCTATACCTGGCCTCGATTCTAACAGACTGTCGAACAAATAAACTCATTAAATAAATAAATCGTATTTCCTTTCACTCTGCTGTAAAAACAAAGCAAAAGCTAAAAACCTCAGATATCAGGGCCTCAATAAAGATATTCCGAAATGATTTTTCCATTTTCATCAATATTTTTAAATTTCCCTGAGTTCAGTCATTTAAGGATCCCTCCTAACACTGGGTTTGAAAGTAACTTGGGTCAGTTCAGGGTCAAACACCAGATCCTGAGCATGCCTGCCCTTGACCTTCACAGGCTGGCTGTGCTGATAAAGAACTGTCAGCCCTTCAGCCATCTCTGCCACCTGTTGTCCGAAACACCCCTCTTGAAAGTCGCATCATCCACCCCAAATATATTCCTTTTCTCCACTCTTGTGCTGTTTGTTCATTAAAAGCAAAGCAGACAAAGGGTCAGCCAGTTCTCCAAATTCACTCCAGTGGCCGCTGGGGCTCTGAGTTTGGACTAATGACCCCAGCGTGGGGCTGGCAGAGCACAAACGGACACAGGCCGTTGGCTTCTGTTAAGTGAAGCGTCTAGACATCAGTGGCCTCAAAAGCCTGGAAAGGAATGTCACCAGGGAATCAATCCCTGGAGCTGCTGCAGGTAACAGTGCCCTGCAATATGGAGTGCTGCCTGACCCATCTGGAATTCTTCAGTGGCTCTGAGAAATGATCCGGTAATGAGGTAATTGGTGTGTATATGAACTTTGTGTTTATTGCTATAGACTGAAAGCTTGTGTCCCCCCCCAGGTTCATATGTTGAGACCTAATCCCCACTGTGATGGCACTAGGAAGTGAGGCCTCTGGGAGGCGATTAGGGTACAGCCATCATAAATGGGATCAGTGACCTTACAAAAAAGATCCCAGAAGCTCCCTGCCACCTCCTACCATGTGAGGACACAGCGAGAAGATCTGCCATCTATGAACCAGGAAGTGAAGCGTAACCAGACACCAATGTGCAGCGCCTTGATCTTGAATTCCCAGGCTCTAGAACTGTGAGAAATTAATGTCTGTTATTTAAGCCTATGTGAAGGCTTAAATGTGCTCTGTGGTTTTCTGTTACATCAGCCCAAATGGACTAAGACATTTATGAAGGGCAAAGTTCACTGGTATTTCCTGCTTCTATGGGCTAGGCTCCCCAGCCGGCCACCCCCAAAATTGCAACCACTCCTTGCTCTGCCAAATCTGTGACTTACATTAAACTTTCCAAATCTACTGGCTTATGCCACTCCCTAGCCCCACAGCATTTGATATATGTGTTGTTCACTTAGTAACTGAGCATGTACTAAACTGATATAAACAAGACTTTCAAAACGCTTATACCATGTCTCTGTCACGAACAGGGGTTATATTTTCTCACATTCTTTTTTTTTTTTAATCCCCTGAAGCACCTAGAGCAGGTTCTCAAATGTCTGTTCACCAAATTCCATTTAAGGTTTAATTTCTCAGATTTCTGATCACTTCCCCCAATTGTTCCCTTTATCTACAACCGAGAAAATAATTTACTGGTGAAACTGAAAAATTAACTAGTGTTCACTTTTATTTAGGTAACGTGGAAAGGGAGATCCGAAAACACAAACTATTCAAATAAGGAAGCTGGGATAAAAGGTGCAACAACTTAGTAGTACTGCTGGAGATTCCCTCATTCATTCAGAAAACATGCTCCACTTCGGAGGCACAGTGACAAACACACCCTCTGTCCTCAGGGCCTTAAGTAACAGACGGAAGAGGACGTGTGAACCAGAAGTTCCTTGCGGCCTGTTAGTGTGAATGTACACGGGTTCTTGCACATGCAGCCGGAGCCGCTGGCAAAGCTCTTAACAGGCCCAGCTGCCCCTCAAACTTCAGATTTCAGTTTAAGTGGCACCTCCTCTAGGAAGCCTCCTTGACCACCCAGTTTAAAGTAAGTTTCTCCGCCTACCCCCATTTTCCTCACGACACATGCATCCTTTGGAGCATGTAAGCCATTTGGAGTCCTGGATTTTTTGGTTCACTGCTCAGGTCTGTCTCTCTTTCTAGCCTGAAAGCTCCCGGAGGGCAGGGCCAGGCCTATTCTTGTAGCTGGCACAGTGGCTTGCACAGAGAAAGTGTGCGAGCAGATGAATGCCATGAAGATACAAATGCCAGGATGACCAATCCATTGCCTGGTCAAACGTGGGGAAGTCAGAAAAGGTCTCCTACATCTCTGAGGAAGTTCCCGGGAACAAATAATCACCCACAAGAACAGAAAAGTCAGGCAGGCCCGAGTGGTTCATGTTGTGCCCTCCTTTTACTCACAGGAAATGTGGTCATAGCTGCCACCTACAGGGTCACTGTCAACAGGTCCCTTGCTAGACACACAGGGCCCAGGCAATGACTGCCATTTCCTCTTCTTTCCCTGAGGCAGGTGACCTGGCAAACACACATACAAAGCATAAAACATTCCTCAGTACGATTGGGCCTGGGTCACCGAGGAGGGTAGGGACGGGGTGGGGAGGGCAGGCGGCAAGGGGTGAAGGGGTTCTCTAAGCAGAACAAAAGCTCGAGTTTCTGCTGAGTGGGACTGAACCGGAGCTCTGCTTGTGATCCACCCTGAACCCCACACCAGTGGTTCAAGTAATCGTTCAGTTCCCCTGCCCCCTCCAGCATTTCATTCAGCAGCAAGGACCACCCAGAGTGACCTCAAAAAACAAAAGACATCACAGATACCTCTCTGGAGTCCTGGGGAGTAGGAGCGCACTACTTTAACTTTCAATACATTTTTTTTTAAAGCATCACCTCCACTTATGCACTTGAGATGTTTTATCTGCTTAAACCATGTAAATATGGTACCCATTTTTTACATATTATTTATTACCCTTTGAAATGCAAGGAAACTGGAAGAGAGAGCTTCATGATTACTTTCTTTGACAACACATAATATAAACCATGAAGTGTCAGAAGTTACTTATCCCTGGATATTGGTAATTAAAGGAAAATTTGGGGGGAAGGAGGCATTTTTCCAATTTTTCCAAAGAGATTCGCAGTATAGCCAAAGATAATGTAGGCTGCATGAATATTTATGGTCAAAAGGGAAAAGGACCCCGTACGGTGGGCTGAATAATGTCCCCTCACAAGAGAGTCACGTCTTAATCTCTGGAACCTGTGAATGTCACCTCATGGCAAGGACTTTGCAGATGTCATAAACATAAGAATCTTGAGATGGGGAAATTCTCTTACATCCTGAGTGGGCCCCATCCCCATGTCCTTAAAGGAAGGAGGCACAGGGAGATTAACTGCAGAGGAAAAGGCCCTAAGAAGATGGAGACAGACACTGCAGTGATTTGCTTTGAAAATGGAAGAAGAGGCCACAGAAGCCAAGGAATACATGCAGACACAGGAAATCGAAATATAACAAGGAAACAGATTCTTCCTTGGAGCCTCCAAGAGGAACCAGCCCTGCTGGTATCTTGATCTTAGCCCTGTAAGACTCACTGTGGGCTTCTGACCTCTAGAACTGCGAGAGAATAAATGTGTGTTTGCTTAAGCCACAAAGTCTGTGGCAATTTGTTACAGGCAGCAGGAAACTGTGCTACAGTAGGACTGCTTGATTCCAAATTACTTGATCAGAAATGTAGTTAAAAATAATTACAAATTCTCATACTCCAAACACGGAACCTTTAAGTTTGACCTACTAGTTTCTGTGTGCCTTTTCTCTTTGTAAAAACTAGAGTTCTGGTTCTATTTCAGCCCAAGACCCTGCCATCATGATCACATTCAGGATATAACTGGAATCTGTATTTTTATTCTTTCATAAAGGTGTATTTTCTTGAATCTTGCAGTGTTAATATAGTTATTAGATATAATTCTGATTACGCATTAGGGTTAGAAATATCTGTTGGAATTGAGTCAACTCTAAAATGGGAATAAAAGAGACAACAATTCACCACACCAACTTCAAGGATTATGCATATCTGTGATCCACTCTGTGTCTCAGGCTATATTTGTCGGCTAGATAATATATGCAGAAGTTTGAATGAGAACTGAACATGTATTAATGTTATTAAATTTATATCCATTGCTTTCTCTCCACTTCTAGGAACCACTGCAGTAGTAATTCATCAATATTTGGTCACTAAAGAGCATATGCCTCACTTGAGAAAACCGGTAAATGTGTCAGCCACCAAAACTCATCAGGAACCTAACCTATGATTTATCCTGGAAACATCTGAAGCATTTTTAACAGAATAATAAAGAAATGAAAGAGAATAACCCCATATTGTCTTAATAAGAATAATATATAACAGTTTAAATTCTAAGAAAGAACAGAGAAAATAAAATCAAGTAACTTTGGACCAGAGTGCTTTGACTGCATACTCTAACTAGCCTATTTTCTGGTGCTGGAAAAACCAGGGAAGAGGGATGCCTACTTGGCAGGCTGGCTTGGTGGGGCTGCTGGTGTTAGCTTCCGATACTCCTTTATGGGAACTGTCAGTAGCATGGAGCAAATGGCTAAGTATACACCTCCTCTTGGGAACCTGGGTTTTCAATGTGGGAAAGGGAGATAACATGCATAGAATTAGGGAAAAGTGAGGAAGATTCGAATGGGAGAGAATCAGTATGAACTAATAATTTTTTTTCTTAAATATATGTCCTAGCTCTGCCTATGATGAAGCCTAGGAATAAGGACCCCACATCAGTACAGAGCACACATGGCACACGGATCTTGATTTCTAAGTACCATTTCCTTGAAAAGGAACCAGCCTCCACAGAGACAGGGCTGATTCCAAATCTGCATAAGGGAAAGCACAATAGGAACCTGGAGCTCATACTGTCCTTTAAAAATGGGGAGATTTTATGATTTTTCACCTACGGGATCAAGCTTGGAGTTACCAGAAGTGAGGTAACCTGACTGCACCTGCCTCCTGATGTGATTAAATAAGGAGTACACACATCACTTCCAGACAAAGGTGTTCAGGTCGCATCTAATCCTTAGGAAACAATGAAAATAACCCAGAACATAGGACACCTGTCATGACCATCAGTCCAGAGTTTGAAAAAAGGACAATTTTTATCAACAACAACAACAAAAAAAATGGCAAGAACTCTATTCTAAATCAGAAGAGACTAAGGAAGAATGGCGAAAAGAAACACATGAACACTGGATCTGGGTGGAGGGGCATAAAAGACATTTTTGGACAATTGGAAAAACTGTGAAAGGACCCACATATTAGATAATGCTATGGAATTAATGTTCATTTTCTTCAGTGTGATAGGCATTGTGGTTATGAGGAGACTATCCTTAGGAAATGCCTTATTTATTTAGGGATATGTTTCATGATGTCTGCAACTTACATTCAAATAGTTCAGCCAAGGGGGACAAATGTATATGAGTAACAGTGGGTAAATCTAGGTGAAACCCTGGGCATCTTTCTGCAGGCTGAAACATTTTCAAAATTTAAAAGGTTGGAAAAATAATTCCGAAGAAAGGAAATTTGAAATGTCTTCAAATGGCATGTTACTATTTTGCCCTAAGCTCATTTCTGCTAATTACTGTGTCTACTGTGTCTACCATAGTCATGGTACTAGCGGAAGCAACAGCAATTGTAATGGAGACAACGAAATAGTATTTTACAGATTACGAAGGCTTTTTGAATACTAATTAAATTGACTGTAACCAGTTTAGAATAAAGTGGCATATTTTAAAATAATTGCTAAAGCCATTATGCTAAGTCCTTTGTCTCACTATCATAACACTTCTAAGTACTCTTCTCATGCCCATTTTATCAATGAGGAAATTAGGCTTAAAATATTAATTAGCTAGTAAATTATAGGGCTCTGATTTACACTCAGGTTGTCTGAGCCACTAAAATGATGGTAAAAACAACCTTTTTAGAATGTGTAAACTTACATTAGTGAAAAGAGGAATTAGTCACCAAGAAATAAAAGATTTGACACATTTTTGAGAAAATAAATATAAAAATGAGAACATGCAACCAGAAAAGAACAGAATGCAGAATGCTTAGAAAGACTACAACCTGAAAGCAAAAAAAAGAGCTAATGGAATTTAAAAATACAATCACCAAATAAAAAGTTCAGTAGAAAAGGTAGAAGATAAAGATATGGAAATCTCTCAAAACAAGAGCAAAGGACAAAGAGATGAAAAAAGACAGGAGGACTAATCTGGGAAGCCTAATATTTGACTAGATAGGAGTTCTAAAGACCACAGAAAAGTGAGGAAAAAAAAGACAAATTATCAGAGAAATAATACAAGAAAATGTCCTAGAGCTAAAGAGAGAAGGGATGAGTCTTCAGAATTCAAGACTGTGCCAGTTATCATTGTGTTGCTCTGCAGTTGCCAATCACACCAGCTAAGCTCTCAGAATGCCAGAGGGGTAATCAGAGGAAGGGGCCTCTCTGCCCAGTGTGCTTCCCGGGGGCTGGCAGCATGTGGAATGCCCCGGGCACGCACCCAGGTAGGGGGCTTCCTGACAAGTTTCGTCAGGACCTCAGCTGTCATCATCCTACCTGGGCCTGCATGCAGCATCTTGGCCAACCACTGAGCCTGGTGGGCCACAGGGCTGTGCCCTCACCACGGGATCTGCACTTTGCACATGGGCAAAGGACAGTTACTCCCAAATGGGCCTCTAGAGCTGGCAGCTGCTTCCTGTGTCTGCCATGCCATATTCTTCATGGTTGTCTTGTCCCTTTAGTAGTTAATCCCCTGCTGACTCCTTAGCTGCTAATCCTCTGCTACTAATTAATAATTTGTTACAGTTATCCTGTCCAAAATCCTGTGTGATTTTTCTCCTGAATAGAGACTGACTGATACACCCCCTGAGTGCCAAACACAATAAATGAGGAAAGACACACCCAGACACGTCACTATGAAACCACAGAATATTGAGTAATGAAGAGAAAGAGACAGTCTAGAGGCTTCCAGAAAGTAAAAAAAAAGAATGCATTAAAAAGATTTCTTAAAAAATCAGGTCAGATGGTCATTGGCATGCAACCTATGGACAAAGCAAAGAAAATACTGCCACTTAAGAGAAGGCAAATGTTGTCAACCTCAAAACCTAAAAGTAATGAACTTTTACTTTCATAGAAGTAAACTTTGACTTTAATCACTAAGAAAAGCTGAATGAGGGACAAACAGAAAAGAGGCAGACAGAAGAGTTAGTGGGGCTTAGTCCCCTCATCTCATAAAGTCTGGCATTTGAGGTAAAAGGTGGGGAAGTAGATGGAACAAGATAGAGGTTTATGAGTATTAAAACTGCAATGGGAATTCATATAGTGATAAAATGAAGAAGTTGTATGTGTCTCGGGGGAGGGACTTCACCTATCATAGCAGAGACTCGACAGATAAAGCCTAAATCAGAGACATCACAACCAGCTGAGTACATACAATATTAGAGTTACAGAAGCAAGAACCATGGAAAGAATTACCAGGGGCTATTAAAAATGTGTTACCTCTGGAGAATAAGGCTCTTGATTTATTATCAGGGCTTCTCCACCATCTGACTTTTTCCAACCATGCTCATGAATCATTTCAATGTTTAGAAAATAATCACTTACTGCATGAGTTGGCAAACTTTCTGTAAATAAACAGATGGTAAACATTTCAGGCACTGTGGTCACATGGGTCTCTGTGGTAGTTACACAATTCTGCCTGCAGTGCAAACAGGTCATCTGTAAACCAATGGGTGTAAATGTATTCTAATAAAACTTTATTTACATAAACAAGTGGAAAGCTGGATTTGACCTTCAGGTTCTAATTTGCAGACCCCTGATCTAGTTCAGTATTCCCCAAACTATGTACAGGATACCCCAATATATTTAAGGATATTCCTCCATGAAAAGGGGAGAGGTTCCATGTGTAGAGTTTAGAAAATGCTAAGTTAAACAAGGCTAAGCAGACCTCTTTCCTCCAGGACTTCAGTCTAACATGCTTTGATTATCCTTGACTGAAATAAAATAAGAGTATACAACATTTCACCAATTCGCCTGAATACACTGGAAAAGCATCACAGGCCATGAAGTGTTCTGTGGAACAGTTTGGACAATAGTCATAATCAAATTCCTACCCTGTAAGGACAAATAAAAAAATAGAAAACAAGGAGGAAAAAAATAATCTTTTTTCTCAACTTTATGCTTCCTGAGCATATAATTCAGTAGTGCTAAGCATATTTCATATTTTATAGCATATGAGTAACAAGTAACTGTTAAACTCTATCTGAGCATACAGCAATGTATAAAGCTCAGATACGTGTTTGGGGGATAAAAGAAAGCTGAGGAGGATCAGGGGAAAAGCCCCCCCAAAAAGCCTTAGGAAATCTAAAATCTAAAAAAAACCCTAATTTCATGTGAAGATAGTACTAAAATATGAAACAAAGCAACATACTCCCAAACACAGAAATGTTCAGACTATAAACTAAAACAAAAGGGGGGGAGGAAATACAGGGTTTAACCAGGTGGCCCAG
Organism: Smutsia gigantea; assembly: GCA_032199065.1. Classification (NCBI taxonomy): domain Eukaryota; kingdom Metazoa; phylum Chordata; class Mammalia; order Pholidota; family Manidae; genus Smutsia; species Smutsia gigantea. Next base: position 218,459 of record JAVSCE010013803.1, on the reverse strand, counting down.
GCAAAGTGGAATTAAACAGAACTAAGTAAACCCACTCTGAAAACAGCATCCTGGTTCATAAGGTGGTTTCTGAATTTTAGAATGCCTTACAACATCATTTCCCTTTAATTCACATATCAACCATTGCATTTTCTTCAGCTGTACCTTAATTTAAAATTTTTTCAGACTATGATTATTAACAGAGACGATAAGGCACAGGTTTCCCCTAACACCATCATTAGTGGCATGAAACGAAACCTGTTCTCTCAGAAACATGCAAATACCACCTCTGCTGACAGAACTCCCATCCAACTAAGTCCAGGTCAGATTGCCCCAGAGGTCATTGATTAACAGCCCATGGGAAGAGGAGGAGCAGCTGCAGTTGACCTACAAACCCAGCCTTGGCCCTATCCCAATATGACAACCCACAAACTGTCCCTGAGGTCAGAACTTCCCCACCCCCCAGACTTGTCCTAATGACCTTGTGTAGTGGGAAGTTGTCCAACCCTTGAGGCACTGTCATCAGATCCTTTGGAGACCACAAACTATACAAGACTTCCTTTGCTATGCTCCCAACATTCTCAGTGCTAAGGGACCAGACAAGCAGGAAGCAGCTGCAGGGCAAGCAAAGTAAGAACTCTCCTAGGTGTTAATAAGAGCTCCCTAGATCTACATCTAGATTTACAAACAAGCCCTTGTCCTGCCCTGTCCAGTACAAGAACCACAGGCCATACAAGCCTACTTGTGGCAAGTTCAACACAGGAACTGAATGTTAAATTTTAAAAGACTTTCTTTTAAAAAATTGAAGCAGTGTCAAATATTTTCCCATTAAACATAAATGTACTGCTTTGGTAGGACTTCACTTTAAATGTTAAATTGCTTAAGATAGTATTTATTGGTATATCGCAGTGCATGAGTCTACCCCTAAACATATCACTGATGTTGAACTTGGTGTTAACAAGATGATTCAATTTAAATGACATTTCTTTCTGTATACTGTAATGTGTTCATTTGAGTATTTTATGCAGGCAGCATGTGTTACAGTGATAATTATGTAACTCATAACTGGTAATCAAAATACAGTTGACCCTGTATGCTAGGGGGTCAACACAAGGGTTAGGGATGCCATCCTGTGCGGTCAAAAATCCATGCACAATTTTGATTCTCCAGAAATTTAACTAATAGCCTGCTGTTGACAGGAAACCTTACCAAAACATAAAGTTAACTAACACATATTTTGTATGTTATATCTATTATATACTGTATTCTTACAATAAAGTTTGCTAGGGAAATAAAATTTTTTTTCAAATTTTAAATTTCCAAAAAATTTTACAATATATTTTTGAAAAATATCTGCTTATAAGTAGACCTGCACAGTTCAAACCCATACTGTTTAAAGGTCAACTCTACTTGATTTAATTATGTAATTAAATTATTTTTTAGTTTATAAAATAAATATGTTCAAATTTTCTAATTTAAAACAAGGTCATAGTACTGATACAAAAATCAAGCAAAGATACAAAAGCTAGTACCATCAGAACAGTAAAATAAAAATGGGACTAGAAGAAATTAAAAATGGCATGATCAATGAGGATTGCACTTTCCTATGGCAGAGCAACATGAAAAAGCTGTTTATTACATCAAAAAGTCAAAGATAGTAAAACAGACAATATTAACACACTATTTCAGCAGAGCCATAGTGGATTTGATGTTAAATTTCCTTTCAACAGTCAAAAAGGAATCAATGAAATTAGTTTCTGAAATCAGAATTAAATGGCCAAAAAAATTTTTAATAACTTTTAACGAAATCTAAACCAGTTTCATCAGTCTGAATGGCAAATACTAAAGGAAAATGGTTTTTGAAGTTGACTCAGTTACTGGAAAATTTTAGTATGTTTGGAACTTGGTTATACAAATCTTTTTCAACTATAATTTTTATGAAATCTAAACACAGACCAAGTATTTCAGATGAAAATAAAATGTCTGAATTTAGATTTGCTATAACTCTTACACTCCAGATCTCAGGACTTAGTACAATACAAATGTCTCATTAATATTTTTAAATTGATTACATGTTGAAATGATAACATTTGGGATAGACTGAGTTAAATACATTATTAAAATTAATTGTACCCATTGCTTTAAAATTTTTTCAATGTAACTACTAGAAAATTAAAATTATATATTTGGTTTATATTTCTATTGAATCATTAGTGACTCTGGCTATTAAAAAGAGTCTTTTATCAGAAGTATCAATATCTGAATGTTTCTTAGAAATGCAGACTCTCAGGCTCCAGCCAAAATCTACTGAATAGAATCTGAATTTTATTAAAAATCCCAGGCTTGGCCAAGATGAGGTAATAGGAAACAGATTTATGCTTTTGCCTGAAACAACAAAAAAAAGAAAAAGAAAAAGAAGGAAAGAAAAGAAACCAGACAAAATATATGAAACAATGGTTTTCAGAAGACAGGGCAGTAAATAAGCTGAGTCTATGATTGTCCCAGCTTATTGCCTGAAGAGATTTCCTGGCTAAGACACAGGGAGGGAAAACCCAGGAGGAGACCAGCACATACCCTGAGTTGAGGATACAGAATTGAGTCTGGGGAGACCAAGGCAGCAGCTAGAGTTTGGAAGACAGAGAGAGCTGAACAGAGAAAGAACTCCAGAGACCTTCAGAGAGCCACCCTTCAAAGAGTACTCAGCTGGATACTGATCACCGGACGTGTGTGAGCAAACTCTCTGTAGCTGGGAGGAAATACCAGGAAGGATGATCAGTGACACCATTTGGTGTTCACACAGGGCAAAGAATGGTGACTTTTCCACCAGATAAACTGGAAAAACGTCATCATTCAGGGTCATCAGGTATTCAGGGACATCTTGCCTCTGCAGTGGGGGATAATTAGCCCTAGGTTGAGCAGCGCTCCACTCCTACCTAACAAGATTTAAAAGCAATTCTCAAAAGAACCAACTGTCTCCAGCTAATTTAGCTATGTCCGAAAATGAAGCTCAAGAGTATTTATAGAAATACAAAAATATCCAACACCTAAGAAGATAACATCACAATATCTGGCATCAAATCAAAAATTTCCAGGCATGCAAAGAAGTGGGAAAATCCAACCCATAATGAGGAGAAATGTCAATCAATTGAAATTGACCCAGAATTATGACAGACATTAGAATTAGCAGACAAGGACAGGTATTCAAGATTTATAAGTAGATACATGAATAAAAAACACTAATCAAATTCCTAGAGATGAATTTCTGCAATGTGTGAGATGAAAAATACACTGCAGAGAATTCATGGCAGACAGACAACACAGAAGAAAAAATTAATGAACTTGAACACATAGCAATAGACATGTTTTTACCTAAAAGTAAAAACAAACAAAAACATTAAAAAAAATGAACAGATCATGAATGAGTGGTGGAGACAGTTCAAACAGCCTAGCATATACGTAATTAGGGCCTTCAGAGGCAGGGGGAGGTACAGAAAATAATATTTGAAGAAAAAATGTCTGAAAATATCCTAAACCTAATAAAAATATAAACCCAAAGAAACAAGGACCTCAACTAACCCCAAGCAGAAGAAACATGAAGAAAAATACCAAAGCACATCATAATCAAATTGCTCAAAACCAGCAATAAAGAAAAAAATATTAAAAGCAATCAGAGAAAAAGGACACATTGAAAAGGAACAAGGATAAGGATGATAAAACATTTAATGTCAAAAACAATGCAAATGACAAGACAGTGAAGCAACATCATTCAATAATTGAAAGTAATGGTCAATCTAGAATTCTATACCCAGCAAAATGTCCTTTGAAAATAAAGGCAAATAAGGATATATCAGACATATAAAAGTGGAAAGAACTCATCATTAGCAGTCCCGCATAACAAGAAATGTTAAATCAAGCCCTTTAAAGCAGAAGGAAAATTATATCTGATAGAAATACAGATTATAAAGGAATGAAGAGCACTGGAAATGGCAATTTCTTAATAAATACATACTTTTTAAAAATTTAAATCTTTTTAAAAGAGAAGTGACTTCTAAACAAAAATAATTACAATTTATGTAGAGTTAATTACATATGCAAAAGTAAAATGTATAGCAACAATACAAAGACCAAGATGAAAGTATATTATTGTAAGGTTTCTATACTATATGTAAAGAGGTATAGAATCACTTAAGGGTAGACTGTGATCCGTTAAAGATGTATACTGTAAACCCTAAAACAACCACCAAAATAACAAAGAGATATAGCCAATTAACCATTGAAGGGGAGAAAACTGAATCATTAGAAATCCTCAAATAATCCAAATGATGGCAGAAAACAGGCAAAGAGAATAAAGGACAGGATAAACAGAAAATGGATATTGTCATATTGGAAAAATAAAAGGTCCAATTACACACTATTGCCTATAAGAAATGTACTTTAATGTAAAGACACAAATAGGTTAAAAATAAAAGGACAGAAAAAGATATACGATGCTGATGCTAATTCAAAGAAAGCTGAAGTGTCCTATTAATATCAGACAAAGGAGATTTTTAGAACAAAGAATATCATCTGGCATAAAGACCATCATTTCATAATGATGAAATGTCCAGTTCATCAAGAGGATGTAACAATCTTAAACATCTAGTTACCTTAACAACTATTCTTTCAAATAAATGAAACAAAAACTGATTGAACCGCAAGGAGAAAGACATTCACAAGAATAGGCACATATTTCAATACTGCTATCTCAATATTTAATAGAACAAATAGGCATAAAATCAGTACACATATGAGAGATCTGAACAAGATACCCAGGTGATCTGTATGCATATCAAAGTTTGAGAAGCATTGCTCTAACTACTTATAATGGGTAGACAGTCCATATCCTGGTCAACTTCTGGCATATTTTTCTTTTGGTTTCTTACTGGTATCATCTTAAGTAATGCTTATTTGTCTGGCTTCCAGTCTAACAAGGAAAATGTATTTTCATGAAAGCTAATCTTAAAAAAAATATCATAGAATTTAGAAATAGTCAAGTTTAAAAACTCTAGACTTATTCATCTTACAGACCTGGGAATAATACCAGCCATACCACTGAGATTTAAACTTCTTGAGACTTAAGGTACTCATCTACAGGACGACGCTAAGGCTACTGTGAGGTAATGCATAGACAATGCTCAGCACATAACCTAACACAGATTACACACTCAATAAACATTAGTTCCTTTCCTACAAGAACCAGCTAATCACTAGGAATACTCCTAGTGCAGAAATTAGCTTTCTAGCAAATCTGCTTCAATAATCCCAGTAAGCACAGGAAAGGTCAATGTCTTCACCAGCGAAGTATGCTAGTATCTCTATTTTAATCACTGAAATCCTGAGACACTATCCAACTAGGCAATACTTTTCCTTCTAATCCTCAATAAGGAGCTTTATTTATGGTGGAAATTTATATGCTTCTCAAAGCCATGGCCTTACATCTCATAACAGATTAGCAGAGAAGGAGGTTGGACACCTTTATAACCAAGTTTTAAATTGTGACAAATCTATCAGAAATCACCATAACTATTTTAATTTTTTCTAAATCCCACTGGAAAATCTCTCTCACTTGTTAGTGACTCAAAGTAAGAGTGATAAAAACACAGGGCTAAGAGTCTGAAGACATGGGTTCCACACAAGACCCAGCTCCCTGCTTCCTGTAAGATCTTGAGTAGAACATTCTCTTTCTGAGCCTTTGTTGAGGCTTAATTTCTTTATCTATAAAAGAATGATAAGAAGACAAGTCCTGTTCCTCTATAGAGTTAAAAGAAATTAAAATGAACTGAATATGAAACCTAAAGCATACACAAGTGTAAGGTCTTATTATTTTGAATGATCATGGCCATTGGTTCCTCCCATTAATACAAAAGATCAAGAGTTAATTGGAGGAGGGGTACTGTTAAATATCAAGCTACTATTTTTTTCCTCCTTTTTAGATGTATGCACTCAATATTGTCCCAGCAACCATGAGTGCTAAAACTCATGAATTTCCCAAATTACTGTTGAGACGATTTCTCTGCAAATAGCAAAGTAGTATAGTAACAAGAAAACACTAGAGTAACTTATCTAAGACTTTATTACAAAGCCCTCTAGAAGTTGAGAAATTTGAGATTAACACTGGCCCAAACTTTCTCCCAAAAACCTTACTAGGGATTTAAGAAAATAGCAACATCTCATCTCCATAAAGTCATGAAAAGAAAAAGAGAGAAAATGAGAAAGGAGAAAGAAAAAGAAAGAGGCAAGGTAAAAAGGAAGGAAACAGCGGCAGTGGCCTTCAGAGGAGGCAACATTAAGAAAACACAAACAACAAAGTCAGGGATTTCACTGAGAGTTGGACACAGACCTGGGACAATCAACGTCTGTGGCAAAAAGCAGGAAAATATTGAATCCTATCCCCCAGACCCAACAGGGACCAAGGACACTAAAATTCCAACCCTAAAGTAATAGTTTTGTTCTTAAAGTTATTCTTCGTGAGCATGAAGCTGCACGTCTGGAATCCCCAGTCACACGTGTGGCCTTTAGTGTGACATAACTACCATTTATTTATCGGCTTAGTGCACTGGAAAGTAAACATGACCTTAAAGTCAGAAGATCCCAATATAAATCTCAATCCTGTCATCCACTACACAAATGATTTTGCCCACTTTGCCTCCATGAGTCTCAAAACTGCTCATCTGTGAAATGGGAATTACACTACCTACTTCACCTGGTGGTTGTGATGAAATGACACTGGATATGTGAAAGTGCCCAGCAGAGTGAGTTGCACATAGACATGCTCTTAAGTTTCTATAAACTTGAATAAGCACCTCTTAAATTTCAATGACTATTCATGATGAGTAATTTTCATATACTTTAGCTCCAAATTCCAGTATTCTGTGAGAAGGCATTACTCTTACCAAGGGCTCTTTGTTCTACAACACTACGAATCAGACTTCAGAGAAAAATAATAATAATAGGAAAAACTTCTTGAGAGAGACAAATCTAGTTATACTGTGCAATCTTTCATCTTTTAAGTCATCTCTACTGTCCTGTCTATACTGAAACTAAGAACTCTTAAATCTGCAGGCATCCTCATATTTACTACACTCAGTGATGATAATTTGATAAGCCTAAATTCAATGGGGACAATGCTTCTGTAGCTCATCAACTTTCCCTAACTGTGCCTAAAACTAAAAACCATGGGGAAACCATTTGAAAAAAAACAAGATGAAACAGAAAAGGCATTTTGGGGTAAATGTTAGCAATCCATGTGAATCCAGCAATCAAAGAGAATAAAGAGGTGGGAGGAGAAAACAATCTGGGTGATGATTATATACACAGAGTGCTTTTTAAAGCCAACTTGTAGCTGAAATGGGAAGTGATGGAGAAGAAAACATGTATTGGAAAGCATGGTTATGGGGCAGAGGAAACACGAGTGGGTTTATAAATGTTAACAGATCTGCAGTAAGATAAAGGATACTACTATTTGAACCTAGAACCAGTTTCTGTGCTCAAAATGAAAGGGAGTTTTCCACAATAAGTCTGCAGTTTCCTCTGAGTTTTAAAGAAGCCTTGAGATTAGAGATGGAACTAATTTGTTCACTGAAAAAAAAAAAGTCCTTCCGCCGCCTGCTGTACCTAACTTGTGTTTTCCTACGACACTGAGAAACTATAGAAAAAAATGCCCCACATTGGAAGATTTCAGTGTTTTTTTTTAATGTGATGAGGTTTTTTACAAATACAGAGATGTTGGGTTTACATAAATAATCAACCAAAACATTTTTCTACCATATAATTTTCTTGTCAAGCATATATTTTTCTTTTTCCTGGAAACTCCATGTCAGAAATACATGGTGATGATGGTTTTTTAACAGATAATTGGATAATTCTGGGGTTAGGATGAAAAATACATACATAAAGCCTATTTAAAAGCCTTACACCAAATTTATTTTTAAGCATGGGATGGAAACAGTCTAACATTGCTTGAAGTTCTGGCTATACAGGAGCTCACCGTCTATCAATCTTTCTTAGCCTTATTCTTAGAGCTTTTTGCCTTCAAACCCAAATGGACTTAAATTACAATTAAAAAAACATGTTTACTTCCAAATTCTCAAAGCCTGGAATTTCCTCATCTGGCCCACAGTTCAGGGACACAGGTCTATGTTTCTTACTTGCACTGCTATCAAGGGCCACAGCTGAAACAGGACCCACAGACTTAGCCCTAAAGCAGACCACGCCTGCCAGACTTTCTTCTTCAGCCCTCGAGCAATTCATCCCAAAGGTCTCCCTTTGTCCTCACAGACACCCTTGGGAACAAGCGGGATCCAGCCTCCCTTCCAAGCTGCTCCCTTCCTTCAAGTGTGATAGATATTCTCTACCTGCCAGCCAGTATTCTTCATCACAACTGGGTTTTATCAGAAACAGACTTGTAATCCTTAAAAGGCAGAAAAGGGGAGATAAGAGCAAGGCAGCCTACACCATGCTGGGTGTTCACACAAGAGTCCTGAGAGCCTGAGAGGCCATCATCAGGAAGCTTCTTTCCCTTCAACAGGCCTGACCCAGAACCACTTTCCCCACCCAAACAGTTGAGAGCAGCAGGGCAGAAACCAGAGGCTGCTGGCTGCGAGGTCCAGCACCAAGAAAGGAGGCAGTGTGCTGTGGGGTATGGTCCTTCCTGGACGACAATAAGCCTGGCAGCCAGTTTCCACAAAGCTTGGCAGTGGGAAAAGAAAGCCTCTTTAGAAAGACAGTTGGCAAAACACGGAATACAAAGGATACTCTGAGAAAATGCATAATCCCAGACTCAGTCACTGTCTAGACGGGATCCCCGTGGTATATCCTCTCTACGACAAGGGGAGTCTGGAACGCCCATCCTCTATGCAGACTGGCTCTCCGGCCTGCTTCTTCCTTCAATACGGACAGTGATGGAGAGGAATGGGGAAGGAGAAGGAAACTAGGGAGACACTGAAACCTCTTCTCATTTGTTGCATAAGGTTTAGGACTTTGAATCTGAGTTCAAATCCAGACTCTACTACTTATTTTCTTGCCTCATGTGTGATACCTAACCTACCAAAGCTTCCACTTGTAAGATCATGCTGATTAAAAGAGGTACAGCACACCAAGCTGTTGGCACAGGCTGGCACATGGCACACAGTCAATCCACGATGCTACCATCAGCAACCTCCTCACCTCATCCTGTCTTCATTACACTTGCAATGTGCTTCCGTCTCAACACCTATGACACTTGCCTATGCATATGTGCTTACAAACATATCTCCAGTTTATGAGCTACATGAGGACAGGATTCACTCTGTATTCCCAGTACTAACTGCGCACATGTGCACATATATGCTTGCACATGCACACCCCCCCATGGAGTTAATAAATGTTTGAACAAATGAGCGAATGAATGATTCACATTAGTTTGATTAATTGTTTATTTGTATGTACACTTGACCCTTAAACAACTCAACGGTTAGGAGCACTGACCCTCCACACACAGTCGAAAATCCACATGTACCTTCCGACTCTCCCAAAGCTTAACTATTAATAGCCTACTACTGACTGGAAGCCTCATCAGTTAACACATATTGTATATGTTATATATTGTATTCTTAGAGAAATCTATAGAGAAAAGAAAATGTTTCTTTCAAATTGTTGCAAATCTCCAAAAAAATTTCCAATATTTTATTTGAAAAAAAAATCCTTGTACAAGTGGATCTGTGCAGCTCAAACCCAGGTTGTTCAAGAATCAACTGTAATTCCAATTTTAAAAACCTTTCTCCATATGTTGTAACAGATTAAAAGCTTGTCTAAGTTAGCTGAACCTGTCGACCACATCAAGATTCTGGTGCAACACCAAACAAAGAACATTGGTGAAACTATGATTCCCTGGTCCAGGTGAGCTACTGCCTCTACTAACCTAAGCTCCCATCCCAGTGCTATAAACAGACTCCCATCTGCTGGGGCAAGCAAACCACGTTCCACTGTAATTGAGAAGTTCCAGAACCAAACTCCATTTCTGCACAGGTAAGCATCCTTTCCTTTTTTTCAGAACTTTAAAAAAAGGAGAGCAAAGAGAAATGTCAATGAAGTAGCTAGCACACACACACAAAAACATTCAGAGAAAGAGTGATGGATGTTTGTGCAGTGAGCCCATACCAGGCGGAGGACTCGAGGGCACACAGTTAAGTGGGAGTCAACACCAGCCATGAAGTTTCCCTGCAGCGCTGGCCCACAGCAGGGGAGAACTTCCTTTCCTGCCGCTGCCCAACAGCCAACCTGGTCCACTTCTGACCCTAAGGATATTCCTCTGTGTTTATAGCTCTGGAAAGAATAATAAAGATCCCTAAGTCAAGGATCTCCTCAGTCTTACTCTCTAGTATACTTTTATGGACACAGGCCACTGCCAGGAAATAGCCCTGATGAGCTTGTAGAACAAAAGGCCCCAGCACGGGATTAATATGACCAATTGCTCAGGACTTACACACACAAGCCAGACTGGCCACGGAGCACAAACTGCCTTCCAAGATCTGTCAGAAATACAATTTAAAGAAAGAGAAAAGGAAAGAAAAGCAAACATCACTTCTGCTCAGTGTATGTATGATGTCCATTTGCAAGGGAAAAGTTATCCAAAAACAAGCCTGTGTCTCAGTTACTTTCAAGGTACTGCCATGTGAAAGGCAAGCCAAAATAAATTCCAAACTGTTTTCCCCAAAGTTCAAGGCTCTGGAACGCCTTGACCTGACCAGTTTCAAAATGGGTGTTTCCAAGTTTCAAGTCCAAAGAACCATATTTTAAAAGCAAAGTTTCCTCTAAATAAAAAATGAGAGAGTATCTAATGTAATTATTATGCCCCACACAGGTGACAGCTAAGCAAGATTGGCTCAGGACAAAGGCAGAGGGCCTGCAAGTTGCTAAGAAGAACAAATAAGGGAGAAAGAATCTACTTCTCAAGAAGCACGGTCGAAAAAGTAGGCAGAAGAATTGTATATTCCAAAGGCGTTTACAGAGTAAATCTTAAAATTTCTCACCACACATAAAAGAGTCTGTACTTATATATGGTGATGGATGTTAACTGGCCTTACTATGATCATTTTGAAATGCTATACAAATATAGAATTATGTTGTACATCTGAAACTATACAATTATACCTTAATAAAAAAATTAAAGAGGCTAAAAAAAAAAACACATGGGGCCGAGGGAGGAAGGAAAGGAAAAGAGACAGAAAGCAAGGAAGCCCCAGCAGAAACAAAGACTCCGCGGCAGTGCTGCCAGAGTGCAGATACAAAGGGGTGCAAGGGCAGAGCAGGAGCTCCACGGCCTGTCAGCCAGAGCATCCGCCAGGGGGAAAGCTAACAGAAGTCCTCAGAAAGCCTAGCAAGGGGGAAAACTTACTCCACGTCATGGAACAGGCTGGATGGCGAGGAAAGCAATTAAACACCAATGACAGATGGAGATAATGGCTTCCGAGGCAAATGTCCCTAAGACACTTGAAACCGAGGACTGCCGGGAGATTGCTGGGCAGCTGCAGCAGACAAGGAGCAGGAGGGGCGGCAGTCCAAGACAACAAGGGTCTGGAATGAGGAGAAAGCTCCCAAAGTTTGGGGGCTGCAGCAGCGGCTATTAGGGTGTGTATTGGGACAATATCAGAGAAGTCCTGAGCAAAGGAGGGGCCTGGGGCTGTACCCGCAAAGCTCATCACCTTCATTCTCCTACAGGGAAATGGCTGTTGTTCCCAACCTCTAAAGAGTACAGTGCTAAGGGACAACATGGTCACCATTATCAAGGGGCACTGGCTCATTTTCCGACAGTCCCCCTGTGGAAAAGACAATTTTAACCATCAGCTCTATCTGACATCCATCAAGACTTGTGTAGCACTCCAAACCATTAAAGAGGAATAAGCACTTGAACACAGTAAACATGAAGTCATGCCCATGGGCCGGCTGAATAAGGAAATTGAGTCCAATAGCTGAGTTGGGCCTCTATGTGTGCGTCTGTGCCTGTGACAGGGAGAAGGAATGCATGTGTTACAAAGCTGGCAACTGCACTTGAGAACCAAGACTTAAAAACACAATGTACAAAGAAACATAATATGGAAGAGTTGCTCCAGCAAAAGAACCCAGTAAAAACCCCACTGAGGACCGCATAGTTGGGACACACACGATGAAGTCCCAACTTCAGGTGACTCAATGTCTAGCTTTGCATAAATCTGTCACTCCAAGACTCAGCCAATGAGAGTGCCAAGTTTTGCGTCAGGAGGTTTTCATTCCAATCCTAGCCCAGGTAAGGCTCTCAAATGCCAAGCCTCAGTTTCCTCCTCTGTAAAACAAAGCACCCCGGCCACAGGCCTGAGAACTGAGCAGAGTTCTTGACAGCCTCAAATGGGAATGGCTGTAAAACCACTGAAAGTGGAAACACTGTAAAAATCTAGCATTACTGTGCAAAATGTCTGAAGTAAAAGACAGGAGACTGTGTCAGTGGGGTGCAAAACGAGATTAAAAAGCTTAGAATCATGAGTCTGACTCAGCAACTGAGTCACTAGAGGATGTGACGCAATAGCAGTTTCCGGTTAAGAGCCCCTAAGAGTTAGATGATATTCAGAGTCAGTTTTATACATGTCCAATTGATTATGGTTTATTTAATAACCGCTTACAGAACAAAGAGATTGAAGCTGACCGAATCCCACTAAAGACTAATTTATGCAGTAGCTACTCGGGTGCTTGTATCCACCTCCATTCTTGATAATTAGGAGGGGAAATGCTTTAGAGGGCTGGGCAGGAGTCAGGGGACAGGGACGCAAGGCTTTCTTTCACCTTTTAGCACATGTCTTCAAAACGTGATAAACCTCTAAGGCCTCTTCTATCTTGCGGCACCCAGGCATTTATTGGCACGTCCATCTGCTGCTGGCTTTGAGCCGACGTGATTACAACACCGACGTGATTACAACACTGACGTGATTACACATCAGAAGATGCTGCCTCTACCACAGCCCTCATATTGTATTTTTTTGTTTATGTCTGTTGTTTCTGAACTGTAAACCCACCCAGGGCTGGGCCCAAGCCCTACTCATCTTTGTAGGGTTTCCAGGCCTGCTGCCTTGTAAACACTCAATGTAAGGTTTGCTGAATTAAACCAAAGAGCCAAATCATCTTGGATGAGTAACAACTTCATGGGAACTCAAGTTTTCCCAAGGATAAGGTAAGGGGTCAAGACAAGGTACCTTCCAGCTCTAACAAATGCTAAACAACCTCATCTTCGGAGAACAAAAAAGCCCTCTCTGACCACACACTCCAACTTTTACACCTTTCACACAATAGAAAATTGTATATAATTCAACTTGATTCATACAGCAATTAAAAAAAACACTTAATTTTAATACTAGACCATTCCTTTGTTAGTCAAAGAAATATGAAAGCAGTCTAGGTTTTAAGTATGAAAAACTATACATGCTAATTATCCTTAAAAACTTTGGGGAAAAATGTTAATTCTGACATTTTCTTTGAAGCTTTCCCCCCTGAGACTATATCTGGAATAACACTGACATACAGAAACAAACAAGACTATTTACAATGGCTACAGTGTAACAAAGGCATCTGGATTTTTACCTTCCTTGGTTACTGCACAAAAGCAGCAAATGTAAGTGCAGTTGCTCCGGCAGCTGGCAAGTTCTCTCCCATGTGTAAAGAAGTTGTAGAACAGCTGGGGAATGCAGGCTGCTTTTGAGAAAGCTGCTATGTGATCCCAAATAATGCTGCCTGTTCATCTTCCATACAATGGAAGCAGCAGCTCAGCTCAGGTCTGGCGCATGCCCTGCAGCGGCTTCTTTCTTCCCAGTTGGAATGCAACAAGTGGCCACAAATGGAGCGAGGAACAAGCACAAGAGCCCGAACCTTGTTCCTAACCCTCTGCCTGCTATCACTTGTTTAAACACACAAGGTCACTCTCCAGTGTGGGAGAAAACTGCATTTCCTTATATGTATGTTACATTATATGTAACACCTATATAAATGCTTTAAGTGGCAAAGTATTTACATACTCAAGTCCTGTACTCAAGTCCTATGCACTTGTCAGTGACAACTTACACTATAGAGTAGTGTTTAATGACCTTGTAAGGCTTCTAGGGCTTCAGCCCACAGTTGATTGTTTAAAAGAAATGCAAAAGCAAAAATCAACAACTGTAAAATAGCAATGTTAAGAGGTCTTTCAAAAAACAACTTGACATAAACTATTTCTCCCCTTGTAGCTGCTAAATTGAAAAGCGTTCAAGTTTAACATGTGAAGTAGCTACACTGGTTGTTCACTACTTGTTCAGCTGAAGCGAACTATACCTCTCATGTCACCTTCCAAAAGTTAGTTTAGCAATTTTCAGAGAGTACATAGTTTACCATATTTGAGCAAATACTTCTGAAATGTTACCTCAAACTCTCCTCCCTCCTCTACCAATTTGGTGGCCCACCTTTAAACAGGCTCCAGAAAATATTCGATTTTCCAAGGAAATGTTCTCTCTTACCAGTATGTGTCCTGCACAATTTTCACAGAAGCAGATATTTTTCTTTAGTGTTATAAATGGCTAGTGAATGAGCAAAGTGGATACTCACTTCATTTTCTCCAGTTTGTTTGGTTTTGGGTTTTGTTTTAAGTCCTGTCATCTTGGCCATTAGGATACTGCTTCACGTTTAAAGGAAAGAGAAATGGCTAGAGGGCTGACCACAAAATTACACAGCAGTAAAACTAAGAGAAAAGCCCTACAGTTTCAAAGGCCCTTGTAAATTCCCTGGGCAACTAGACAAAGTTTTCCATCACTACCCACCCTACCTCCCAAATGCCGACAAGAAAGATCACTAACAGCACTATTACTGATTGCAATTACAAACTATAGTATTAACCGAGAAGAAGAGTGAGCTCAAGGCAACTATTTTACCTTTTTGGATGAGGGAAGAAAGTAAGTCTGTTCTTAAACATCATAGGTATTAGCTAACATTCGTTGAGAAGTTACAGTGTGTTGCATACACTCTGGGCTACTAAGTACCTTATATAGACTATCAAATTTAACCCTCATAGCTTCAAATCCTGTCTTAGAGGAGGACAATGAAGTTCAGAGAGGCTGAGCAATTTGCCCAATATCAAATAGCTAAAAGTGGTGGAGGTGGCATTTGAAGCCTCCCATTCTTGCCTTCAGAGGCTTGCCCTTAATCATCATGCCACGCTGTCTCTACAACTGGCATCACACTAGGACATTCTGAGTCACAGACTATCATTCCAGAGTTTCCATCTTTCTTTAAGGCAATACATTTGAACTACATTCAAGACAATACTAACATGCTATATTATAAGCCTGAGCTCAATGATGCATAAAGGTATGTAAATGAAACCATGTTCTCAGATGCCTAAGAGGAACTTAGGAATTTTAACTCATCAAGCAATTAAGGTTGGACATAATTCCAAGGCAGACTTCACTTAATTTTAAGCACATTATTCAGCATGGTCACACTGCTTAAACTGTCACTTCTTGCAACAGGGAAGGCAAACAGAGCTCCAGGCTGTGTGGAGTTCCTAACACCATGCCCAACCTGCCTACGGATACGCCACATAAATCAAAGGACAGAAGGGTTAACGTTCAAAATATATAAAGAGCTCACATGCCTCAAAACCCCAAAACAAATAACCAATTAAAAAATGGGTAGAGGATCTGAACAGACACTTCTCCAAAGAAGAAACTCAGATGGCCAACAGGCACATGAAAGGATGCTCCGCATCGCTAATTATCAGAGAAATGGAAATTAAAACCACAATGAGATATCACCTCACACCAGTTAGGATGGCCAACATCCAAAAGGCAAGAAACAACAAATGCTGGTGAGGATGTGGAGAAAGAGGTACCCTCCTACACTGTCAGTGGGAATGTAAATTAGTTCAAGTATTGTGGAAAGCAATATGGAGGTTCCTTAAAAACTAAAAATAGAAATACCATTTGACCCAGGAATTCTACTCCTAGGAATTTACCCAAAGAAAACAAGATACCTGATTCAAAAAGACATATGCACCCCTATGTTTATCGCAGCACTGTGTACAAGCCAAGACTTGGAAGCAACCTAAGTGTCCATCAGTAAATGGATAAAGAAGATGTGGTTCATATACACAATGGAATATTATTCATCTATAAGAAGAAAATAAATCCTACCATTTGCAACAGCATGTATAGAACTAGAGGGTATTACGCTCAGTGAAATAAGCCAAGTGGAGAAAGACAAGTACCCAATGATTTCACTCACTTGTGGAGCATCAAAACAAAGCAAAACTGAAGAAACAAAACAGCAGCAGAGTCACAGACTCCAAGAAGGGACTAGGGGTTACCAAAGGGAAGGTGTTAGGGAGGGAGGGAGAAGGATTAAGGGGCATTAAATTAGCACTCACGATATAGGTAGGTCAGGGGGAAGGCAGTACAGCACAGAGACGCAAGTGATGACTCCACAGCATCTTACTACGCTGATGGGCAGTGACTGTAATGGGGTATGTGGTGGGGACTTGATAATATGAGTCAATGTTGAAACCACAGTGTTGCTCATGTGAAACCTTCATAAGATTGTATATCAATGATACCTTAATTATCAATAAATAAGTCAAAGGACAGCTATTTGTCTCTCTGGGAGAAGCCTTAGTGGCCTTCATATACCTTAAAGTTTGAGTCTTTACTACTTAAGTGTTATCACTGGCCCTACCAAGACAGCAAAATGTGCAACTTCAATCTAACCCTGGTGCCTAACATAATCAAACCCGGAGCCTGGAGTTACACCATGTAGCCTGACTCCTCCCTCGGCAGTCCACAGGCAGCCTTCCAGTAACAGCCTTTGCCAAAGAAACTGCAGGAGCAAATAGTAGGCCGACTCTTGTCGTGTAAACCTCTGCGCCTCAGTTTCCTCATCTGTGAAATAGAAATGACCGCCTCCGGGGAGACTGTGAGGTTTAAAAGGATGACCACAATCCTTCCCAAGTGTGTGTATAAGGTTCTCTTACACATGAGGCACTTCATAAAACCCAGTCTGTCCTTTCTTTCCGATAGAAAAAGGGAGTGGAGGCAGGTAAGATAAGAAATCAGGTGGCCTCTTATCTTTGATTACTGGGATAAGGTTTCACACCCGAGCAGAGTACCCTTGGGTTACTCTCCAGAAGCGTTCAGCTCCTGTCCGGGTCTCAGGAACCCCTGGGTGCGGGGGAGATGCCACCCCTACCACTTCAATGATGGTACTTGTGTATGTATATGCTGGGTTTGCATAAAGTTACCACAAGCAGCTCTCTTAACTTCCTAAAGAAATCCTCTCCCCTTAAAAACTTGTAATGGCAATAAACTGTCAAGACTTCCTCAGAGCTGTGAAACCTGTGCCAGAAGGGCTTAACCCCGCACCTGACCCAGATTGTGGTCTGGACTGGAGCCTCCGGGCTGCTAATTCAGTAATGCAATTACCACCTCCTGGAGCGCCACTCAGGGTGCGGGGGCGGGGGTAGGGGGGTTGGACTAAGCCACGCCCTTCCGGGAGCCCACAGGCACCCACAATCTGCAGGCGGGCCGGCTGCGGGCGCGGCGCGGGGAGTTCAAACCCGTGCGGGCGCTGCCGGGACGCGAAGACCAGACCCCGAGGAGGGGCACCAGAGCCGCAGCCGCCGTCGGCGCGGTGGAGAAGCCAGGCGCACGCGTGCCCCGCCCCGGGCCGCCCCCTTCCCCGCCCCGCCTCCCCGCGTAACGGACAGCCGCGCTAACTTCCCGAAACTCGGCAGAGGGAAATCCTGACCCAGCCCGCACCTCCCGGCGACGGAAGCGGGTGGGGGCGGTGGCCGCGCGCGCCTTTGTTACTGGTCCGGGACCCGCGGGCCGCCGGGCGCACCCTAACGCCGCGGCCCGGGGACCGGCGGTCCCCTCTCTGCCGGCCGCTCCCGGGTCCCGTCGCCGCCCCCGACAGGACCTGCCGACCCAGAGCGAAGCTGACCCCGCTGCGGGCCGCGGAGAAGGGCGCACAGCCCCGTGTCGCGGCGCCTGCAGGCCTCAGCCAACGCTGCCGTTCCCTCCCCCGGGGCCACCGCGCGGGAGGGACTTTCCTCACCGTCCTCAGCTTTCCCCAGACCTCCGGGTGGCAGACGAGCCGCTTCCCGCCGGACAGCGGCCCGGCAACCCCGACTTCTCACAGCGCCACGGCCTGTCCCCGCCTGCTTTCACAGAGCGAGATCGGGGCCCGTCCTCGGACGATTCACTTATGCTTCTTACCTGGAGGCTCTCACAAGTCCCCTCCCCTCCGCGGCACCCGCAGCTGTCGGGAGCTGGCGCCCTCTGCTGGGCCACCCGGCGGGCGCACCCTAGGGACCGAGCGAGGGGCAGGGCAGAGAGCCGGGAACACGAAATACAGCCGAGCGTAGGGACCTCCGCGCCCCCCAACGCGGGTCACCCCCTTCCGGAGCAGCGCATCAGGACCGTACTGGGGTCAGATGCTGAGCAAAGAGGGCCACAGCTGTCCCTGCGCCCGGGATTACTTACACGCGCCCCTTGACTCCACCGGTGGGCCAGCCCGGCCAGCCCTGCCCTGGGTGGGAGAGGTCCCTAGGAAACCGCCATAAATCGCGTATGCATGTCCAGTTTTAAAGCACTGGAAAGCCAGTTTTACTGTGCGTAAACGAAGTTTGTGTCCTGTATCTCAATAGCCCTCCTATGCCCAAATTAAAGGGACGGAAGCGAGGGCAGTGGCCTGTCACACATACCCTGAGTTGTACGACTACGAAGAGGCTCGGGGCGAGCTCCAGGTACAGTCGCGGCCCCGGGATTGTGGGGGCTCTTGGGTCCCGGTCGAGCCCAAGCACGGCTTGGGGCTGGAGGCCCGAGAGGCGGGGCCGCTCACCCGGCCTGGAGTGGTAGTTGTCGGAACTACTCGCTATTTGGCCAAAGCAAACACACTTCTAGCAGGTTGGCCCACCCGCCCCATATCCTGGTCGCGAGTGAAACTTTGGAGGGAGAGCAGGTGGAGGCGGGATAGGAAACCTATGAGCAAGGCCCCGCGTCCTATTGCGGGGTGCGTCCACACTCGCACTCCAACTTCCCAACCCCACTCACCTACCGCGCGCGCTGCTGCAGAGCCGGAGCCGCGCCGGCTGCCTTCGCCCACCTGCCGGGCCAGCCGCCTGCACAAAGTTTGCAGCGGCGACAGAGGTGGCGGCCTCTATGCAGCGGTGCTGGGCCTAAGGGCGCACGATCGCGGGGCCCTGGGTGGCAGCTGCACAGTCCCCACACTTGCTGGCTCTTGGCGAGGGACCCCTGGGAGTCAACCGGGCCCCCAGTCGCCGCAGCTGCCGGAGCAGAGCAAGTCGCCAGGCCGGCCCGAGCGGATCGGGAGCTTCCTTTCCCGAGTGCGGGCGCGCGAGTCCCGGCGCCGCAGGCGGGTGCCGGGTATTAATTGTAGGGCCCCCGGGTGTCGACCGCCGGGCGCTCTGAGTGGCTCGGACCGCGCGCCAGGCCGGCGGGGCCAGCGCAACCCAGCCCCTCGGCGCGCGCCCGCTCGTACCGCCCGGGGACGCGCGTCCGCGCCCGCGGCGGGCGGCTCCAGGGCCCCGGGACTCGCCGCTGTCGCTCGGCTGCGGAGGCTGGAGAAGCCCCGTGCGGGCGCTAAGAATTCCCAGCCCTTCTGGGGAGCAAACCCGCCAACGCGCGAGGAAAAGGTCAGGGAAATGGACCTTGCCGGCCACTCAGGACTGCAAAAGTCACGCAACCCTCCGAACTGTGTGCTTGACAGCGGGTACTACCCCGTCTCCGTGGTTCTTGCAATTTAGACTTTAGCTAATCAGAATCCCCTTTGAGTAGTTAAAATCCAGATCGCTGCCGCCTCTCCCTCCCCGTCCCGTTTCTGACTCTCAGTCTTCCAGGACCAGAGAACTTGTGCTTCTATCAAGTTCCCAGGTGATAATGAGGCAGGTGTGAAGATTCAAAGAGAAGGTCTGTGAAGTACTTGGAAATCTGCAAAGCCCTAGATAAATTTAAACACGTTAAATTTACTTGTGCTACTTGTGTTTCAGCAAATAGTGTTCACATTTAACTTCCCTCCGAGCCCTGCTGCTTTTCCTGTGTATGCTAGGCTCATTGTTTTTCCTTGCGACTTTGCACCAAACTTAGGTATACCAGCCCCATCAGAAAAGCCAGAGGAGAGCTATTAGTCGGCCGGGGCTGCCGCAACAAAGTACAACAGGCTGGGGGACTTAACGGAAATTTGTTTTTCTCACAGTTCTGGAGGCTCGAAATCCAAGATCAAGGTATCAGAGGGGTGGGTGTCCCCTGAGGTCTCTTGGCTTGTAGGTGGCTGCCCTCTCCCTGTCCTCACATGGTCCTCCCTCTGTGTGTCCAGATGTCCTCTTGAAAAGACACCAGCCATGCTGGATTAGGCCCCACCCATAGGACCTCATTTTAATCTAATCCACTCCTTAAAGACCCTGTCTCTAAGTACAGTCACCTTCCGAGGTGCTGGGGGGTAGGACTCCGACAGATGGATTTGAGGAGGGAACAAAACTCAGCCCCTAACAGTGGGTTTCACTGTCGCTAAGACTAAAAAACAGGAATTGTGCTGTCTTCTCCATCCTATGCCCTTCATGTGGGTTGGCCTGTGGACTCACACAATGAAGGGCTGGGATTCACAGCTGGGACGACTTAAAACCTAGTAAAGAAACAGCCCACTGAACTCAGCTAATGGTCCTTTGGAGGACATGAGGTACTATACTCCAATGGGTGAAAAGAATATCGGGAATCTACCAGGTACCTGGACCCCTACCCAGCAAAGATTTCAGAACTGCCCCTTTACCCTTTGTCAGTGACCAGGTCCAGAGTCACCCCCACCTTTGTTTTGACTTAGTTGGAGCTCTGCTCTCTGCCGGGCACCTATGTCATCTCAAAGCTCTTGAAAGAAAGACTGTGCTGAATAAATGCATTACAGCTCTTCATGCCTTCGGCCCTCTGTGGGAGCTGGGTGGCACGCACAGCCAGAGAAGGCAGCAAGTGAGGGCAGGGCTGCTCGCACTGACCCTACTCACCAGAGCCATGTGAATGACTGAACTTCAGTGACCCAGCCACTGCCCTGAATTTGGGACCTCCCCAGGGCCTCCCCTCGGTCCTCTGTCCTACTTCATGTCTTTTGTGGCTTCATCCAACACCAGACCTGACCTCCCCAAGCTCCAGATCCTGTGGCTGTTGGGTCACCATAGACATTCCAAACTCAGTATGCCCATCATTCAACTCTTTCCCAAACTATGTCATTCCCCATCTGAGAGGATGGCACAAACGCCACTCTAGTCATGCCTGCAGGAGACCTGAGAGTCATCAAAGATGTGACCTGCTTAATCCACCTGCTACTGTGTCCTGAATGCCCCCCAGAGCCTCCCCTCCTCTCCATTCTCAGCCAAGGCCCTTTGTACTATTTCCCCTTGGGTTTCTGACACCAGGCTCTGAACTAGCCCCACTGCTCCAGCCTGGCTTCTCAGCTAGCACCCTCCATACTGCTTCTTTAGGCATCCTTCAAAAACAGAAACCTGGTTATCCTCTGCCCTTCTTAAGAACACTCAGTAGATCCCTTTGATGTTTCAGGAGAAAATTCAAGCTCTTTTGTTCACTCTGCCCTGGAGACTCATCTCTGGTCCCCTATCAATGCCCTTCACTGTAGCCAAAGGGACCATTCACAATGCCCTGCAAACTCAAGAAGTTCCATGTTCTCTGAACACAAGTACTGAGGACTTTCTTGGTCTAGAGAGTTTCACATTTCCAGTCTCCTCCAGGGAGTGACCAGCTCCAGGAAGCCCGCCTACCAATTCTGAATTAGGGGCCTCCTGCGGATCGCAGAGCACTCCAGGTGCCCTTACAACAATGGGCCATAATTAGTACATCAATTTTCTATATCTTCCATTAACTATTGGGCTCCTGGAGAACAAGAATATCCATTTTTGTACGTTTTAAGTATAGATTGGACAATACTCAGAAAAAAATAAGTTTGCTTTAGGGATGAATTAACTCAGAAATTCAGAGGATCTGGTCAAACTTAGCATTTGTTTGCAAATACCTCATTTGGAGCAATCTTCACTTTTCTGACAATACTTTGTAAATAATCTTAAGTTACCTCCTGTTTGAATTGTAGGCTTATCCTTTAGAATTTCTAACTTCCATACTTCCTAAATTCCCAGGGCTTTTTTGAGTTTCTCAAGCTGCTGGTCATGAAGCCAATTTTGTGGGTAAAGATAAGCACTTTTGTTTTATGAAACAGAATTAAAATTAAAAATACTCAAGGGCATCCTACATAGTAATATTGTTTTTGTGAAGCTTTTGTTTTGGTTAACTGTGTGTGTGTGTGTGTGTGTGTGTGTGTGTGTGTGTGTGTGTGTGTGTGCAGGGTGGTGGTGTCACATTTATCCCTTCCTGTAAGACATAGTCAAAAAGCTGGAGTGACATGACATTAGACAGGGCTAGGGCTTTGCTCACCAGAGGACACAGATTTATGGAGATGTAGGCGAGTAGTGGTATTAAGCTGAGAAGATTTTCTGGAAAGGTACTTTGAGCCAGTCTTTTAATTAAGAAATTGGCAGAACGGGGAGTGAAAGGCAGTCCTCCCTCCACATACAGTGGGGGCCTCATAAATGCTTTTCTTGACTGGTGTCTGTGTAGAGATGGATGGAAGTGTGCAAGCTGTGCGTGGGACGTTCCCTTGGCTGGAGTCTGTCAGGGAGCAAGAAGAAATGTGATCGGTGACACAGAGGGGAGGGAAGCCTGTCTGTGGCCAGACACTGCTGGTGTTCCCTGAGGTTTCCAAATATGAGCAAGAAGTACAGTGACAAGGGATTTCCTAACCTGGTTTCCATCATGAATGTTCCAAGAGTGAAAGCATGTGCTTAAGTTAACCTTTGCTGAAATGAAAGTCCTGGTCTCTCTGGGTCAGAGTTGGAGATGTAAAAAGCCCAGAGTGGTCTGCAGCACACAGAGCAGTATGTGCAGCTGAAAAGCAGTATTTTCTCATCTCTGAGAGTCCACTAGTCTGGAAAGCCTATTCAGAGAGGGACAAAAATGAGATAGGATTATGTTACACAGGAAAATAACAAGTGGCCCTTATAAAACTATAACCTTGAGAGTTATGCCAACTATTTCCATCCATCCATCTTAAATACCTTTATCCAGGGAACCTAGATCCAGCCCACAAATATTTAGAAGGCCATGTTCTCACTCCCTAGTCTAAAGTTTAGAATCTATAAAAGAAGGTTGCCATGTAAATAATGAATACATATTATTGCTCCTATATTTTTTTCATTGCTTAAGTCATTCTGGACTGGGAAGATCAGAAGAATAAAAACTTGTGCCAGGGGAAAATAGACAAGATTTTAAACATGAGGTACAAATAGGATGGACCAGAGATAGCCAAGATTAATAAAAAAGAAATTCTAGAAGTCAACTTCTCTTTTCTCCTACTTCTAAGTAGAAATACACTTGGCCATGAATATTATAGAATTATATTTTGAATTTGGAAGGTGAACAAAATCTGAAAGAAATCAGACTGTGGCAAGCGTGAGTTTTAACAAAACCTTAAAATGAGTTTCAGATTCTTCTTCTTCAGCTTTCCAAAACAAAACACAACACAACAGGATGGGTTGGCCAAAAAAAATGTGGTTTTGAAAAATTCCTGGAGACTGAAATATTTCTTTGATATTATTTATAACACTGGCCATGTCTCAACCTTCTAAACTAAACGAGATGGGTGTCAGTTGAATTTTTTTCCACTAAATACACAGAAGATTCTTCAGCTGTCTTCCGCCATTCCTTATCTTGTCTAATTTTATAATTTAAAAACCTTTCTTTAATACCTTGAAAATTAGCAGAATTTTGGGTGCCAAGAGGAATATATAACTGAAGGTTCTAATAAAAATTGGAACTATAGGTGGGGCGGAACTCGCTTAGCAGAAGTTGGTCATCTCTGTCTAGGTGGCTGCTGCAGGCGACAGTGTCATTATGTCCTCTATGCTACCGTCTCTTGGTGCTGCCACTTTGTTTTTGGCTGTTAAAATTGGTAGCACAACTTCATCCTTTGTCGGTTTGATTTTTGCCTATTTTCTGCTTCATCTGTCACTTCGTCCCTCCAGCCTCCTGTTGAATACAGCTTTAAGTTTTCTAGCTTAGCACCGTGGCTTGCTTGCTTCTCTATCCTCTGAGGGTAGCAGAGCTAGCCTGCTTGGGTTCAAAGCTAGGTTACTTTGGGCCAGTTATTTAACCTCTGTTTCTCAGAATCCTCACCTATAAACTGAGGACCACTGTAAAGAACTAAGGACAATACAGCAAACATGGTAAGTGGTTAATAAATATTATTGTTTTTAATTATTATAAATGAGAACTTCAGCCATCATTCTCTCAGCTGACTGCTTATCTGAATAAGAACCATTTCTGACTCCATCAATATTGTCAGCAGTCTACAGATGCAGGGATGGCTCCTCCTGCATCATTACAAGCACTTCACAAGTTTGTTGCAATAACTTTTTACTCAGCTCCACAAGCCCTGTGCCAGACACTAGGTAGAAAGTTACAGGCTGGCATCTTTGTATTTGAGATAACAAAGGAAACAGTTGTTACTTGTAGCCACCAACAGACAGATGAAGTCTGAGGATGTCAGAGTTATATCTGTATGTTGCCTTTCCCATTTTGGAGACTGGAAGCCCCCTGTGGGCTGACCTGCACTGCCCTGACTGAAAGGAAATTCATTTTGCTCTGGGTTTCCTTTCTAAGTAATGCTCAGGATCGCCAGAGTTGCTTAGCTAAAATTCTGCCATCTGCCATGAGCAGAGCCCCTTGGGTGTCCCTCAAAGCTGATCTTCACCACCTCTGGCTTCTAGATGTGCCTGGGGCAGGGCTTGGTGCCTTGTGCCAGCCCTCATACAGAGTTGCAAAAACAGAGGTGCCAGGGGACCCCCCAAGGGGTAAAGTCATGACAGCTGCATAGAAATTAGCCAGGGAAGAGAGATACACCAAACACCACAGAAAGCATCCTGTTAGCATTTCAAAAGTCTTGTTACATTATTTGTTTCAGGGAGCAGACCTTCATTTATATGCCAGCACAAAACTGCCTGAGTGACCTCAAAAATACCCCCCGCCTACCTGCTGCAGTGTTGGCCTAGTGGTCATTCCCGCTTCCACAAGACAGATGAGAACCCTGGAGTGGGCCACTCCCCTACACTGGTGGGCAGACTTCAATCTGCCAACCATCTGTGCTATTTCGAAAGTTTCCTGAACTTCTCTCAAGCCCAGTCTAACCCCAAACCCATATTCCACGATTTAAGCCCGTTCCCCCCAGTTCTCTTCCAGGGTGAGACAGCAAACAGCCGGTTGCTGAGCACGCTGTGGCTAATGATCCTTCCGTAGCTGGTGCCCCTGTGCTTTTGTTGTGCTCTGAGCTACTGCAGAGAGAAGACGTTTCTTATCACTCCACCCCTGGTTATTAGAAACAGCCCTTTAAACCTCCTTATAAGCACTGGCCTAACTCTAAATCAGGATTTTATTTAATATGACAGGATGAAAAAATAAGTAATTCTCCCCTTCAGAGTGAACTAAAACAACACAGGAAATAAAAACCTGGCCCCGCGGTTAGAGGCTTACAGAGCCCTTTCCTGTTGGGAGTACTGATCTGAGACGTGCCTTCTGATTCTAACCTCATATCCCTTGGTGAAGACGTAGGAAAAGGCTTAAAGAAACCCAACTCCAGAAAATCAAAGCCAACAGGTTTGTTTAGTCATGACATAAAGTTCATTGGAACCATCCAAGGGAAATTCATCCAACCAGTCCTGTGGAAATCGAAAGGCCTATCCCATCATGTTTGGGCACCATCTGTATGCAGTGGCTCAGCTGACGCAACCAGGAAGTTTGCAGTCAACTTACAGGACCGTCTTAGGACCTGGTCTTGGAAATTGTACTTCAACCCTACAGGCACATCCTTCAAGAGGGCTCAAAGAGAGCTAGCAGGAAATCTGTGTTGAACATCAAAATCTGGGGCTAAGCTCTGGTTTTAAGAATAGTGCTTTCTTCCAGACAATCTAATAGATCTTTCCTAGGAGATTAAGATTATAATTGCAGAGCGGGCCGGCAAAATGTCCATGTTACCAGGGCTCACGGCTAGTTTTCGGAGGTTGGTAGACAGGCTTGGTGGTGGATCTTAGACCTCATGTACACCTTCTGATTGTTGCCGCTGCTGGGTTCTTGTCACCCATGGTGCTAGTTGTCCCAACTCTGCCCTCCCCAACTCCATTGTGCCCTTCCTTCCCAAAGTCATCAGGAAGAGAGTAGTACTGGTCAGGTTGCTTTCAGCAAAAAGCAACAGAACATTCTCTTCCTCTTAGCTTCAAGAGCAATGCTCCATTATGGAAAGTCCACAGCCTCTCAGGTCATTTCAAGTCCCTGGGGGCTTAGGGGAAATTTATTTCTTATTCTTCCTAAATAGCTTCCAGAAGGGACTTTTCCTTTCTTCTGGACATAGTCAAACACAGACACGAGGCCTGGAACCAGCTGCAGGATCTTTTTGCCACCCACCTGAGGAGGAAGCTTGCAAAAATAACCCACAGGGAAACAGGTGCCTTGGTGGATCCTAAAGCCCTGTGAAGAGGCTCAAGGAAGGCTTCCATGAAGAGGGGCCACTGGAGCTGGAATTTCAAGGTGTTAAAGGGATTCATGGTGCAGAGAAGTTGGAGCTGAAGGGCCAACAGTGAGGCTCAAAGATCATTCCAGGCTAGAACAGTGTGGGCAGAGGGCTTGGGGCAGATGCATACTTGTTACTTTTAGAATAATGAAAAGGGTTAAGTCCAAAGTTTGGGACAATTTGAGTGATATATGTATAATTATAATATATAGCATAGAATAAATATCCACCAGTCTACAGTGATAATCAACAATTGAATACATTTACAAATGGGTAGGGAAAGCTATAGTAGAATTCCAATTAGCAAATGGAAAAGGGATGATAGAAATAGAAAATCACCATTTGAAAAACACCACAGTAATAATTACTGCATGCAAGAATCATCAACGGATGATAAAATTGGCCAGTGAAAGTATGATGAGAAACAGAATACTTAACATAGATTCAAAACCTCTCTTCTCCCTGTTCTCCACCCCCAGTAAAGAGTAATGTTACAATGGAGAAGCTTGGCAGACGCCATCTTAACCAAAGGCTCAAAATTAACATCACTAATAAAGAGACATTAATATCATGTGCCTCCTGATACAATATATTGAGAAGAACACATCACCTCTGTGATAGTCTTGCCAAATCACGTGTAACCTGAATTTTTTTTTTAATCAAATGTGCAGCACAGTGGTTCAGCATGCCCTTGTCTCTCCTGCCCCGGCCCAATCCTGTCCTCCTTGGTAACCACTAGTCACTTTTCAGTGTCTGTGAGTCTAATGCTGTTTTGTATAACCTGAATTTAAACATGAAAACACATCTGACAAACCCAAACTGAGAATCATGCTATCAGATAACTGGTCTGTGTTCATCAAGAGGGTCAAAGTCGTGAATAACAAAGGACAAAAGTGGACCTGCCCCAGAGTGGAGACTAAGGAGACACGACACCCAAGTGCAATGAGGAGTCACCAATTGGATCCTGAACCAGCTGTCAATATTCAAGTAAGATCTACAGACTAGTTCATAACACTGCGTATTAAGGTGAATTTCCCGTTTTGATCATTATACTCTGGTTATGTAAGATGTTCACATTTAGGGAAGTTGGGTGAAGGGTATGTGGGAAATTTTTATACCGGTTCTGCAATTCTTTTATATGTCTGAAATTATTTAAGAATAAAAAGTTAAAAAAGAAGAAGTGAAGTAGGGCAGGGCCATGGGACAACCACCATGATGAACTTTTCCTGCCTAGGATGAAAACTGCTGAGATACAAACAGTATAGTAAGAGCAGGAGGGACCCCTTCCTAAGGCTAAGTTTTCACTCTGAGGTAAGATTCCTAACATATTCTTTGGTAATCAGACAATAACCCACCCTATCTTAACGCAGGACAAGCGGTTCTAACTGATAGGTTCCCAGTGGTTGGGGGAAACCAGGATCTCGGAGAGGAACTGAATCAACAAATTCCTCGTGTTAAGTTTATCTTACAGAATTCTGTAGAGGACGGACTGTGGGTGGTGACATAATGTCTCTCACTGGAGAGAGAATCATGAGACCACAAGTCAAGCCTACACACAACGAGCCACCCCGGCCCTTTGCCCCATTCTCGAAAGCCTTAAAAGACAGAATCCTAAGCCCTTAAGTGTACCTCTTCTTGGAGATTGCCCGCACTCCCCAGCCGTGAGTGTGTACTTTGTAAACAAAGCCTTCTTACTGCTCAACTTACTGTGTTTTGTCTCTGAACTCTTCCAGTGATAAGTGTCTTTGTCACTTTGCTATTTCATTCCGCTTTCCAGACTGAAGGACAAATCTTCACTCTGTCTTTGTTATTCTCCACATTAGTAGGGAGGGGCTACTAAGATCTCTGATTTGGGCTTGAAAGTTCCCGTCACCTGGGGGACCTGGATAGGACTGCAGCTGTAAGATCATGCTCTTGAGTGGCCTGCCACAAAAATCTCCTTTCTTTGCCCTTGGGAATTTCTCAGAATAGAAGCTCACACCATCCAGTGCTCTGCGGTTCCCCTAAATCCTGGGGTGGTAGGGGCTTATTTCCCACGCTGTGCAGATTCAAACAGACACTGGCTGCCAGGTGATCCTGGCTTTAGGAGTTGGCAAAGGATCTGCCCTGTGCTGAGTAGGAGTTTAATGAGCTTTCCTCTTCTCCTTCTGTTCTCCCTTGCTCCCTGCTGCTCTTGCTTTAATGAATTCCTTCCTTCCTTACACTCACCCAATCTGCTAGAGAATTCTTTCTCACTCAGAGTCAAGAACCTTCCCCGATTTCACCTGGTGTGCAGGGACAGACCTCCCCAGACACAGCTGCCCAGCAATAGAAAGAGTTAAAGGCTAGTGAGGTGGGCAGCTTGAGCCTACACAGGGATTTGCAGGTGATGTTAGAGATTTGAGTCTTTATCCCAAGAACAAAGAAAGACATTAAAAGGCCAGAGGCAGAGTAGTGACAGATGAGATTTGCATTTTCCAGAGACCACACGGCTGCAGTGGGGAAAAATGGGTGAAAGGCAGGCTAGATATATGCCAAGGGATCAGTAATAGGATATTGCGAGAGCACAGGAGAGAGGATGCTGCAAGCTTGGTCCAGGGTATGGCAGCAATGATATTCTAGAGATATTTAGGAAGTAATATCACAGAGGGATGTGGGTGTGGAGATGACTAGATATTTCTGGCTTACCCAACCAAAGAAACAGAGAAGCTATCCACCAAGAGACGGCAAATGCTGAAACAAGAAGAGATGTTGTGAGGTCAGCCTTGCATACTTCGAGCTGAGGTCCCTTTGATAGTGATGTTAGCAAAGGCAGTTGGATTCTTTGGGAATGAAGCTGAGAAACAGGGTCTAAGATGTAGATAAAAATGAATCACTGAAGCAACTTGCCCCCAGAATAGTGGGGAAGAGACATGCAAGCACAGTAGTTATGATTTACCCTGGAAAGTACAAGAATTGAGTTAGGAATCGAGTTCTGTGTGAGCAGGAAGGAAAAGTATCTACTAATGTGGGTAACTGAGAATGGGCTTCACAGAAGGGCTGTTGAGATGGATGGACAGAGTTTGTCAGGCTAATGTAGAGGAATCTTTGGACAATCTGCATGAAGAGGCCCACATTTATTAAACTGGCTGGCAGGTTCAGCTAATAGGTAGTTGCTGTTAGCTACCTGGGCTCTGCAAGTGGAAAGGAGGCAGTGGGTTGTCCGTCCTCCAACTGGTCTTTCATCTTTTACTTATTGCATATATTTTGAACTTTATCTGTAGCGTATGAATGGTCCAGAATTTTCCTCCCCCTCCCCCTTCTGCATCAAAGTCCCCAAATCCTATTTACAAGGCACTATAGACTATTTCCAAGGTGATGATTCTTTCAAAAATTACTTGGTTCACGTGCTAACTATTTGACAATAACTTAACTTAGATTATCACTTCTGGGCATTTTCATTTTAATGAGGGATTTTAACATTCCCACCAGCCCCAGTTGCAATGTGTGGAGCAGGACTTACAGGCACAGAATGGCTTTTCTTCAGAGACCCCCACTAAGTACCCATACTGCAAATGCCCCCATGGCATTAAGAACTATTTTCCATTCCCTCATGCTGAGAGATACACGCCCCCACTCATGAATGACTTTGCCCAAGATCACAGGGGTTAACAGAGTAGGAATTGGAAGGAGGGGACCGGGCTCAGGACTGAGTATCAGAATCTCCTATGACTGTGAGACATTGTCCAGGGGATTCTGAGAAGCTTAGGAGAAGAACGTCTTTCTTCCCTCTACCCACAAGTTTGTGAGCCACTGTTCAAAAACCCTTAATGCCTCTTCCCAGAGCACCTGTCCGAATTTGGGTCTCTAGGGTAACTAAATTACTGTGTGGGATGCCCTTTGATCTTGGCCAACTTCCATTTGAGGGCTCCCCTCTTAGGGGAAGCCATTTCTTACACAACATTGCCATCCATACACAATTGTCATGAATTTCTTCAGATAGTTTTCTTAGGGATGTTAGGTAGAAAGACAACATGAGTAGCCAGAAAAGGGACCATAAATTTCAAAGAAAAAGCTGCCCAAACTCTGCCCAGGTAGGGGTTCCTGTGTGAAGAAAACAGGCTTTACAGGGAGAGAACTTCCTCCCCAGCCAGATCCCAATGGGGGGCACAATCAAACGGAATGGAGAACTGCCCAAACCACCCATCAACATGGGGAAGGACATGCTCACTGAGATGGATGGCCATAAGGACCTGTAAGCTAAATAACCCCACTCTGTCAGTCAAAGAGGTGCCTCCGGACCAGAATGCAGTGTATAGGCCTCCAACCTAACGGATCAAGGCCTTTGTCTACCTTGACTCTGGCCTGGTCCTCCCTTGGAGCGTCTTCAAATAAAACTTTCCCTCTGCTTCGCTATTATGTCTCTGCCTTTCAATTCTTTGTTGCAATGTGGACAAGAACCAAGGAGAGCAAACTCGAACTATAACAGTTTCAAGAGTGTGTCTGGATAGCATACATCCTTTAGCCCAATGCTGCCATTAATAACTAAAAAAAGGACCAATTTTAACAGAAAGTCATATTGAAACATATTAAATTAACAACGAATCATTGGTAATTGGAATTGCAATAAACAGTAGCATTTACAGTAGCATCAAATATGAGGAAATATTTCAGGACAAATTTAGCAAAATATATGCAACATCTGAATACTGAGAACCACAAAATGTTGCTGAAATAAAGGAGACCTAAATAAATGGAAATACTAGGTTCCTGGATTGGAAGACAATTGTTTTCATATCAGTTCTTCCCAAAATGATCTATAGAACTAATGCAATATCAATAAAAATTCTAGCAGGTTTTAAAAACACATAAATTGACAAGCTATACAATTTCTACAGGAATGTAAAAGATCTCTAATAGCTAAAACAACTTTGAAATTGAAGAGCAAACTTGAGGACTTAGACTGCCTTATTTCAAGACTTGCCATAAAGCTGTAGGAATCAAGACAAGTGGTACCATTGTATGAGTAGGCATACGGATTAGAGGAACAGAATAGATTCCAGAAATAGACCTATAAATGTACAAAGATGCCAAAGTAATTTAATGGGGGGAAATGATGGTCTTCTCAGGGTACTAGTCCTACATATGAATTTTCAATACATACAACAATGTACTTGTACCAGAATATTTAAAAACTCTAAGAATTTACTAAGAAAAAAATCCCATAAAAAATGACCAAAAATTTTGAAGACATATTTCATAAAAGAATGGCCAGTTAACATATGAAAAGATGGTCAACATCATTAGTTATCAGAGAAATACATATTCCAAATACAAGAGAAACCACTACATTCCTGTTAGAATGTCTAAAATTAAATGATATACCAAGTCCATTGCCAGGGTCGACAAGGATGTAGGGCAATGGACCCCTCATGCCTTGCTGATGGGAAAGCAAAATTGTGCAATCACTGTGGAAAAGTTTGGCAGTTTCTTATAAAGATACACTCTAAAGGATAACACTCAGAAATTCTATTCCTAATATTTACCCAATAGAAATGAAAACATAAGTCCACAGGAAGACATGTAGACAAATGTTCATGGAAGCTTAATTCATAAGAGCCCAAAAGTGAAAACAACCCTAAATTTCATCCATAGGTGAACAGATAAACAAATTGAGGTATATTCATACAATGAAATGCTAGTCAGCCATAAAAACAGAATGAACCATCACTATACACAATGTCAGGGAAGAATCTCAGAAACATAATGCTAAGTAAGAGAAGTTGGGCACACCAGAGTATGAACTGTATGATTTCATTTATATGAGATTCCAGAAAAGACAAATCTAATCTAGAGTGACAGAAAGCAGATCTGTGGCTGCCTGGAGCTGGGGGTAGAAGGATCGGCTGGGGAGTAACACATGGCAATTTTCTAGGGTGAAGCAGATGTGGTGTGTCTTGAGTGTAGTGGTGGTTACTAGGGTGTACAAACTTGTCAGAACTCATCAAAATGTACATTTTGAATAGATGAATTTTGTGGAATTAAAATTCTACCTCAATAAGGTTGGCTTAAAAGAAAAAATTTAATGAGTAGAAAACTATGTCACACAAACATCAGATTGTGAGAATGGACCTACCAAGAGTAATAACTGCTGGGAAACCTAGAGGGTTCCACATCACAGAGGGCTCAGGGGCCTCCTGTTCAACAGCCAGAGAAGCTGGTTATCATTGATTTTACACATTAGACTTTGTCTTGCCTGAGGGGTTCAGCGCTGGGCAAGTTCACTGTGGATTTGGTGAGATCGAGAAGCAAGAACTGAACATTCTTGGGGTAAAAGAGTTTTTACCTGGCTTTGCTCTCGTGGTGGTAGGTCAAGCACTAGAATCATGTCTGCATCCAGTAGTCTGCAGCTCTGTAATCTACCTCCATTTCTGCCTCTGCCCAGAGCACTGGGAGGAGCTCTTTATAGAGTGACTCAGTCAATAATAGCTTATTGCCTACGGGTGTAGAAGCAGTAGCCTGGCAGTAAACCAGTTACATCATCAAGTAGTTTAGGGTCAGGTGAGGATCCTGGCCATGGGAATGTCCATTTTCCCCACAACTTCAAAACACAATTCTTTAAACTAATGCTTGAGAAAAGGCTTTGAAAAATCACTGCTTTAGTATTTCCTGATTTCCTCTTCAGTCATTTTTATTAGTTTATTAATTCAGTTATTAACTTTGTTTTTTGTTTAAGTGCTTCCTTTGTGCTAAGTCAGTGTCTCTCCAAGGACAGTCCTGGATCCCTGGAGCACTTGCTTAAATCACAGACTCTGGAACCTTTACAATGTCTAAGGAATCCACACTGCTGAGAAAGGTGCTCGGGAATTTCTATTTTTAATAAGAAGGCCTGATGATTCCCGGGAAGGACAGAAGTTGAGACCGTGAATGTGTTTACAGGCTTGCTTAGAGGCAACAGGATAGGAAAATGGTCACAAGAATTCCCTGCCAGCTCTGTGAATTTAGAAACATAGACCAGTCCCTCAGTGTCTGGGGAAAGGAATATCCTTTGTGATATTGAATGGGGAGGGGAGGCGAGCCTAGCACCCAACCCTGCAGTGGGTTACTTGGTCAGTGGTTTTCACTTGAGGGCTGGGAAGCACTCACAGAATTAGGGTCTCTTTAGAGCTTTTAACACCTCCCCCAACCCCACACAAACTCTGATTCCTCCACACCCACCCCAGTGTGGTAGAAAGGTTGTTGAACTAGTACAGGAGCCTTTAAAAAAGGCACAAGGTCCCCCTTTCCTGACTGGGAATCACTGGTCTCACCATCTCATTGTATCAACTGGCCCTTCTCTTGAACTGGAAAATTACCTAGGTAATTTGTTACTTACATAAGTACCATGTAATATTTATCATTTCTAATATCGTTATTTTAAATGCTATGGAAAGGCAAACATTAGCCACCATCACAGAAATATTTCAGTGGTACCTAGAGAATATTTTTGACATGCAAAATTTAAGGGAAAGATGTTTTCTCCTGCAAAGGTTGTTTTTGAAGAGAGTGCAGGCACAAACTTCTCTAGTTGTGTCATTCTGCGCTGAGCCATGTGCATCCAAGCCACCTCACAAAAAGAAAACCCAGGGGGATTCCAGTCTGCTACTCTGGCCTCTGCTGTCTCAGACCAGTTCAGCTGAAAATGTGCTCTTCCTCTGTCCCACTGTGTACAGCCCCCGGGAATCACAGTGGACCCTCTGGGGACTAGTGATGCTTCTCTGAGTGTCTCAGCCTAAAGGAAAGGTACAGGGGGACAAAGCAGCCCAAACCGCCATCACCAATTATTATGTTGTCTGGAGCTGAGCCAGGGCCATTGCAGGGCTCCATTCCAGCCAGATTCACCTGACACACTGGAATTCCATGGAAATCTCATGATCATAAATGGATAATAGAACTTCCTGCAACAAACAGAAAAGGTAGAAGGATTCTTGAGGACAGTAGGAAAGCAGGCCCTTTTGGATTACATGGCTGTATTGCTTTTGCTTATTTGCAACCATTTTCTCTCAATTTTGTGGTTTACATGTTCTGTACAAAGGAGCAGTGCAGGAATTCTGATTATGATCCAGGAATTTTCTAGAAAAGAGTGTGGGAATTCCGATTATGATCCAGGAATTTTCAGAGCCACTATTTCTAAAAAATGGAAGCCAGTTTTTTTAAAGTATAAATGTAGTACATGCCAATTTAAAAACTTTAAAGAGAAGGATATACAAAGTGAAAAACAAAAGTTTTTCTCTTATCCCACTTCTACCTGAACATAACCACTGCTAACAATTTCTTACATATCCTTCCAGAGTTTTCCATGCATGCACATTGAAAATTCATATTTTAATATTTATAGACACTACTATGACACCAGCTTTTTAAATGATTATTTACTATATATTTAATAATACATTTTGGCATCTTTTATTTCAACATAGACTTGCTTTATTTTTTTTAATGATTACATGGTATTCTTCTGATAGATGTACTTTAATTTACATATCAGTTCCCTATCAATGCACATTAAAGTTATATCCAGATTTTTAAAAATTATAATATTGCAATGAGCATATTTTATTCATATATTTTTGCACACTTGTGCAGGAATCTCTGTAAGATAAATTTCTAGAAGTGGAGTTGCCAAATCAAGGGGTAGATGCATAAAAATTTTTATAGATATTTCTGTGCCCTCTATAGTGATCTTT
This sequence comes from Smutsia gigantea, assembly GCA_032199065.1. NCBI lineage: Eukaryota > Metazoa > Chordata > Mammalia > Pholidota > Manidae > Smutsia > Smutsia gigantea. Next base: position 183,105 of record JAVSCE010013803.1, on the reverse strand, counting down.
GTATTTGACCAACAATCTATGAAAGGGCCTATTTCCCTCCCTCCTCAGCTACCCCAGGTTTTGTTAAACTTTTAGGTCTTTGCCAACACATGTGTAAAACACAAACGAAGTTTCTTTTTTTGATTCCATGTGCATTTCTTCCAGAAGTCTCCATTTCCATCTTTTAGCAAAAATAATGCAAAACTTGTGCACAGATACCTGCAAGTGTAAAAAGAGTGATTTGTATTCGGCGATATTTTGTGTGCTTTGACCTAATTATTTCCACTATCCAGATGTTTTTGTGAAGCAGGTAGTTTTTGAGAAAATCCAACAAAGGTAGGGGAAGAGATGGTGCCTTATATGCAGCAGCTAGAGTGTGAGCAGACTCAGGCCAAAGGGACTAAGGGGGGAGGAAATTGAATCTGTCTGTGCACAGATTTCCAGCTGCTTACCATGCTCCTTGGACATCTTTGGAAGCCACATAAGCTTCTTTTGATGTGATGGGGATGGCCACACAACTGGCTTGCTCACCCACATGCCTCCGGCTGTACCTGGATAGTTTAAAGGTGACCCATCAGGTCAGGACACCATTCATGTCCAGAATCCTGGGTTGGTCCTGACCACAGAGCAGCTCAGTGGCAGCCTCTTCCTTCCCAGATGCTTTCTCTTTGGCCACATGGAAAAGTCAGTGTAGAGCATAGTAGTTAATGCTCAGGCTCATGAATTGCATATGCTGGGGTTTGAATCTCAGCTCATCCAATTAATTGCTGTGTACCCTGGAGAAACTACTTAACCTTTCTGTGCCTCAAATTTACTGATGATAATCATACCTAACTCACATGCTATGAGGCTTCAAATGGGATAAACACATAGAAGATGAGTCCTTGGCCTAAAGCACCCATTCCGTAAATGTCTGGTGTTATTACAACTGGTCCATAAGATTCCAGCTACCCTGATAGGGAAAATCAATATTCCATTTGCAGATCTGAGTGTCAGTGAACTGGTGACTCCAAGGTTCATCAGAAATCAGCCTTTTCACCTGTCTTGACCTGTTTTATCTGGTTTAGTGCCTCACTTTTCCCATGGGGGCAATCTCTTGGCAGCAGGACCCACAAGTGAAGGTCTGCAGCTCAGCTGAGTGGTGTCATAGTTTGTGCATGCTGCTCACAGCTGCAGTTTCTCCAATCTGGCTGTGGCCCCAGGACAGTTCTACTCATGAAGAGGCTTGGAGTAATGGTGTCCAGATAAGGGAACTGAGCAGGGATGAAATGCCCTGTTTACTGGGCAGGATCAGCTTGAAAGATACTAAGCATTAAGGAAACTTTCTCCAGGATCAAATATTCCCCTTTGCTTCTAATCCTCAGATGTTAATTGTGCTTATGTAATAAGGTGGAGGTAGCAGAAATCAAGGATGCCTTTCAGTGATTTGTGCCATATTCTTCAGTCACAAGATAGTTTATTTCTAATGGGATGCCTTCTGTCTGTGCAGAGTTCATCCACTCCCAGAGACAGTGAATGACAAAGAGATAATTACCATGCGTGTGCTGGTTAAATAATAAATCATAAATTCAAAAAAGTTATGTAAGCCAGGAATGTGACAGGGACACTGTTCTCAGAGAGATTAAGTTCAATACCATTGAAGGCTAAATTAAGTTGATGCCTCAGACCTAACTTAGTTTACAAAAAATATAGGAGACGGTGAAGTTAAATTAAGTCAAGATGCATAGGTTGGGTATTTTCTGAAGGTGAGACATTCTGCAGAAGAACTGGCCTGGATTCTTTGAAAAGCCAACATTATAGGAAAAAAAGGGGAAGCAGACCTAAATGAAAAGAAATGAAACCTAAAACCCAAAAGCAAGGTACAAACCTCAGTTAGATCATTATTCAAAAAAGGAAAGGAGAACAACCATAAAAGATGTTTGGTAACAACTGGAGATACTGAAGTACTGGCTGGTTTGCAGGTGAGACTATGGAGTTTTTGTTAATTCTTCTGGGCATGATGACGCCGTTGTGGTTACCAGGAGAACGTTTTATTCCCAGAGGATGTCTGCCAAAGTCAGGAGGACTAAAGCATTATGATGTTAATTTTCCAACGAATGAGAGAGAATGAGAGTGAGAGAGCAGAACTGTGCCAAAGATGCTCATTGCTGAATCTATGTGGAGGGTTTTTCTAGGGGGCTTGTTCTAGGTTGAATGTAGGTCTACGGGTGTTCAAAGTACTACTTTTTTAAAACTTTTCTGTAAGAGTGAAAATTCACAAAATAAAAACAGGAAGGAGACTTGATGGATCTAGGGCGGTGGCTTTGTGTGACAGCACACTGTCTGCACGGGCAAGCCTCTTCCCTTCAGGAGGGAATAGACTTCTTCATAGTCTCTCCATCCTTGAGCTGAGGATCATCTTGCTGTGAGCAGCCCATCCCCTGAAACAGGACCAAAAGGACACCTTCCCGAGTCCTCAGCATCTCCAGGCTTTCTTAGGGCCACCATCCTGCAGAGAGGGACTGCCAGGCCTGTTGCCCTTTATAGAACTTTCCTGCCATCCTCGCACGGTGCAGAATACAAGACCAGATTCTCTTTTCCTTTCTACATCACCACATAGAAAATAGGATTGGGTGAGAATTAAATATTTTTTTACAGTGTGGAACCTTCTCATCATTACTCACCTGCCCTAAGTTCTGCTGGCATTTGTGCTCATTGCTCAGAGTGAAAGGTCCTCTCAAATGCTTAAGAAGTAGATTGAAGATTGTGTTGCTCTTATGCCTTATACTTGGACTATGTGAGCTAGAAAAATTTAATCTGAGCAAAGAACTCTAAAATCAGGTCTTTGGGCACAGGCTGTGGAGAGACCTCGGGGATAAGAAGACCTTATAGAGGAATGGCTCAAATCATTGAAACCTGAAAGCAGACACCTTCCTTGAAGAAAGGCAAACCGTTCTGAGTGGCTGGAATTCATGCTGCGCCTGTCACCAAAAGATGAATCGTTAACCAGTGGTAGGAAGCTTGCTTATCACAAAGCCAGCAAACTTGAACTGGGAATGGGCAGCCAGATAGGCTGGCATCCATGGAAACTGATACCTGACACTGTTTGAAGAAGAGAGCCAGACTGCGATGCCCAGACATTAGCATCCAGTAAAATATTCATTTAAGAAAAGGAGAGACAGGGTAGGATTGGCAACTTTTAGTTTTTTGTTGAAGAAACAAAACTTACCATCTGCCCTTAGCATCATTTCATGAAATGAGGTACACTTTAATCCCAAACAAGTAGGAAGGGCATGACTGGAGGATGAAGACCCAGGCCAGAGGACAGAGAGGGCCTGGCTCACAGCAGATGGCCTGGGGGTGAGGAGGGTTAAGGTGCTGGACCCCTCAACTAGAAAGCTGCTCAAAAAGCAGGGCAAAAAAGCATCTCAAGGATCAAAGGAAGAAATGATTGTTACTAAATATGCTCCTTTACTTACCTTTCTAACATCTTATTGTTAAAGATTTATTGCACTTTAGAAAACAATTATGCCACATAGTTCATAATGGCAATAAACCCTGGGTGTGTAGGTAAATCACTTTAATTTTTAAAATGCTATTTAATTCATTTTAACCTCACAACAACAATATGTTTCTCACAATAAATTTGATCAACCCATTTCTCACTTTACATTTGAAAACTAGAATTTCCAAGTGGATTCCTGTTGAATCAGCAAACATCCAAACATTTGACAATAGTTAACTGGCAAATTGGCCTGGCGCTCAGCCTCCTAGGCAATGCTTGACCAAAGGAATCCAGACTTTCAAAAATCAGAATCACTGCAAACCTTCCTGAAGTGTTTAAAGGACCTTCTGACCATACCTCAACCCAAATAAGCATAGAATTCAAATGAAATATCCAGAAGCACACAGAGGGCATGATACGAGTTAATTCTGGAGACAAAACACACCTGAAGGAGACATGGAAAGCCCCATGCAAAGGGACTGGGGCATCGTCATAGCCTTTGGATCCTTTAGAAGACAGAGCCTGAGCAGGATTAAGGTGTTGACACTCGTGTGGTGTGAGAGATACAAGTCCAAGGCGGGGGAGGCAGGACAGAAGGGAAGTGACTTGGGAAGGATGCAGGGCAGTGATGTGATTCGGTGCCTTGCACAGCGAGCCGGAGACAGCAGGTGGCTCGTGGCCTGTTCATCAGGTACTTGGGATGTCTCTGGAAGGGTCTGCAGAAGAACAACACCTCAGAGTGGTGCCCAGAACACATAAAGGCAATATGGTGGCCGGCCCAGCTCCCTGCTATGAACCCTCTCAATCAGCACTGCCTCATCCAGCTAAAGCTTATACCCTACACACTCCTGTGTGTCAGTAGCTACTGCAGAAGCCAGAGTCCAGGCCTAGAGAAGTGGAGGTTTGTGCAAGTCTAAAAGAAAAGAGACTTGGATTTCCAGCAGAGAGAGTGGGTGGAGGTGGAGAGAGAGGGAAAGGTGAGCGAATCAGGAAGCTGTGTCTCATACAGTCCTAATTATTGGTAACTTTGAAGCCACCTTGTTGTATTCAGAACTGTTTGTCCTACTGGCTGGTGTAGTACCAGTAAGATATCAGGTAGCATGATGATTGGTTTCGGTGCTCAGGGATGCTTAATGAAGGAATCGGTCAGTTGGAAAAGATGGAAGTGTTCAAGCAGACAGTTCACTTTGACTAAGAGCCACAAGTGACCGTTTAAGTTGAGAATTTTGCCAGAGATTGAAGATACTGACAATTACTTAGGTCTCCAGGTCCATAAGAACTAGAAGTTTTTAGATTGCAACTTAAATATTAATTACCAGAGACATTGGTGTTGTCTTGGGTTCCTCCAGAAGGTGACCTCAAATATGAGGGTTGGAGTGCAGGTAGTTTATTTACAAGTTGAAGGAGAGACCAATAGAATAGAAGGAAACGAGAGAAGGAGGGAAACTGTGTTACCAGTCAGATCATCACTGGGGGTAACTAGACTTAATAATCCTGAGGACCTTGGGAGCCCGTATCAGACACACTCTGCAGAGTCATCACACCCATGGGGCAAGGGAGCTGGGGTATTGATACACCAACTCCTCTGAGTGCTTGGTTGGGAGGTACTCCCAGCAGCCATTATGTCTCCAGAAATTCCAGCCTGCTTTGTGGGAGGATGGAAGGGTTTCCAGCTACCAGAGAAGCCATCAAGCCACGAGATGCAGATGCTGATAGTTAGAGGTCAGGTTTTTGCACAAGTGAGGTCTGTGCAGGGCACCCACAAAGCAGGCTATGGGTGACATGTGCTACCTAGTCACCTCTCAGGATGCGGTGACTCAGCAGACACTTTCAGATATGGCAATGTTTAACTAAAAAAATTTTTTAATATTGATAACACAATATCCCTTTGTGAGGTAGATGCTTTACTTTAAATCCCTTTAGATGCATAGGTAATGTGTCCTGTCTAGTAGAATGCTTTCTTCTTTGCAAAATTAAACATCAAAAAAAAAAAAAGATTATAGTGCAGACAACTAAAGCCAGAAAGATTTAATGTTGGAAGATTTGGATTTTTTTTTCTACAATAGGAATATTCCTACAAAAAACTTATATACTTACGAAGTTGACTAATCTTGCCAGTTACCTGAACTGTGGAGGTGAAAGGTCAGTCAATCGGGCAGACTAAATTTAACTAGACAGGGAACAGACCCACTAGCAGAGGACTGTCACCTCCAGAAGAGGTCACCCCAAAGTCCAAGGCATCCCGGTCAAGGTGGGTGGAAAACTCCTGGCCATGCACTTTAGCCCAGGATGATCTAGCAGGTATTAATCAAGTATCAATGCATAGCCATTTATTTTCTTACAAACACAATAAACAGTCACATTTTTCTCAGACAAAGCATTGAAAGAGTCCAAGGACCCAGGTGGTATCTTTGACATGAAAGCCAGTTCTGAGGGCACTTGGGAGAATGATCACAGTAGTTTTTATTGCTTGGTGCATCAACAGCTCTTGTGGGTGTTCTCAAACCTAGTTGGAGTAAAACCTTTCCATCATAATGGCCTCGAGAGGTGTTTGCAGCTTGTTCATCTGTATTCCTAATGTCTCACACACTGTGATCTCACATTTCGAAGCCCTATTCCTTAAGCCCAGGCTTCTCCTGATTGATGGTGGCTTATTGGCTCTCTCACCTAGAACTTTCCTGTGATAAATGTCACATCATTTTGCTCTTCCAGCCTCCTTTCTGAGTTTTCTTTCCATTCTTGAATGTTGTCTGCTGGTTTGGTTCTCCGTCTTACTACCCCTGTGCTGTTTCATAAGTATTACCTCTACCATTCTTCAGAGTCTCACACATCGTTTAGCTGTGTTTACATTAAAAAAAGAAAGTTTTAAACATTTAGCAAATACTCAAAAATGTGTAAAAGTCACCAATTAAGTAAATAAATGCTCAGAAACAAGTGCAATTCTTAAAAACACTCTTATGAGCTGCATTAAACTGCAAATAGGTGTTGTGGATGCTAAATTTAATTTTGGGAATACAAAGTAAACAAATGCTTAGAAATTAAGTACTTCCTCTAAAGAATCACTATTCATGTGTCATCTGTTGGTAAATCAACAGCCATGGTGGTCCCTCGAGGCCTGTACATTCCTTGGTGGGTCTGATCACATGAACTCTTGTCTGAGCTTCAGTATTTTTCCAGCCCAATATTAATAATACCTACCTCATAAGTTTGTTGTAAGGACTGAAGCAGATAATGCATACAAAACCCAACAGTCTGCACGATCACGTAGTGTGCTCTGTGACCTATTATTATGCAAGACATTTTTCCTCCTGTTTGGACTAAAAGTCAAAGAGATTAAAAAAACCAGCTTCTGAGTACCACAAACCCTCTTCCCTGTTTCTGTGAAGGACGGATGCCGTGACAGGCGTCCGAGCCATGCAGAAGGCAGAACTCAGAGCCTTTCCAGGGTCACATGTCGATGTCCTCTAGCCACGTGGCTGCTGAATGTTTTCTCTTCTTTTACCCCAATGGTAAAAAAAAATGTACTTGAGGAAAGAGAAAACAGCACCTACCCAATGACGAGTGTTTGGATGGCCACTAAAAGCCACTGGGTCTCAGACAGCTCCCAGCCTCTGCAACGACGGCCAGTTGAGTTTCTTGGAATTCAAAGAATACAATCTAAATAGAGAAGAATTTCATTTCAAAATCATACTTCTACTTTATTTCATTCTAAATTTGACATTTCCTTTGTGGAGGTAAGAGTGAGCCACCCTCCACTCACTGCTTAGTACGGTGGGGTGAACACTGTCCCCCAAAATTCAGGTCCACCTAGAACCTCAGAATGGGACCTTATTATGCAGCTGTAATTAGTTAAGGATTCCAAGATGAAATCACTTGGATTCAGGGTGGTCCCTAAATCTAATGGCTGGTGCCCTATAAGAAGAAGAGAGGACAGAGAGAGCCAAAGAGGCTGCGTGACCATGGACACCGGGGCACACCCACGGCCACCGGAGGGTGGAAATGTCAAGAAGAATGCTCCTATAGAGCCTGCGGAGGGAGCCTGGCACCGCTGACACCTTGGTTTTTTGGATGTCTAGCCTCCCGAACTGTGGGAGAATAAATTTTGTTATTTAAAGCCCCCAGTTTGTGGCACTTTGTTGCGGCAGCCCTGGGAAACTAATCCAGACAGGAAAATGCAACCTGCCCCCGCTCTATACAAAGGGGAGAAATACAAGAACTTACCACCTTCACTCCACCTGTCTCCCTGCTACACAGAGCTCATCAGCGTACAACACATTACTTCCCTTTGGCCTGTTTCTGTCTCTCCCCCACCCCACTGGAGTGGAAGCTCTACGAGAGCAGAGACTTTACATCCTGGCAACCACTGTCGCCCTGCTGCCGAGAACCATGCCTGGCGTATAGTAGATGCTCAGTAAATATTCACTAAAATTAGTATTACATGAAAGGAAGAAATAGGCAGGAGTCCTGGGGATTGTCTAATGTAATTTTTTCTTCTTATAAGGGACAAATCGGAGAGGAAGAATCAGGACGTTCCTGGGAGAAGAATCAATGAAGGTTGGCACTGGCAAAGGCTTAGGAGGAACATCACCGCTCGGACTACAGCTGAGAGTTCAGAGGGGGGTGGTACTGACTGCCTGGGTGGTGAGGAGGGGTAGGGACCTGGAAGGACGGATTGGTGCCTGAGCGTGAAAGGCCTTGCATATTGGTAAAGAATGTGGATTTCCCCTGACACAGTGGAAAGCAACAAGTTTACTTAGAGCCGAGAACCGCAGTGCAGATTTTTAAGGCAATTGCTTTGGAAGCAGTGGCAGCAACTGCTTCAAGAGGTGAGAGATAAGTGGCAGAAGATAGAAGTAAAAGACGTATTTGGCCCGAGGGAAAGTGGCACCTTTGGAAATGTATGGACAGCCTCGGTGAGGGACTGGAGGGGGCGAGGGAGGGGTAAGCTGTAGGGGAGCAGACCAGCATGGCTCCCAGGGGTCTCGCATGGGGGCTGAGTACCTGGTCCTGGAAAATGTAAGACATGGAGTAAGTTTGAGGTGGCAAATATAAGCTTGGAGAGCTTGTAGAACATTCAAATGGAAATGTCCAGGATCAGTTGCACAGAGAGGTCTGGAACTCAGGAGAGAGGTTGTGGCTAAGGACCTATCATAGGACCTGCCATGGGAAGACCCTGACAAAGAAGTCAGGAGAGGAGGTGAGACCGCCCTGGTTGGGCGTAATTAGAAAGAAAGGAATCTCAAGCACAGACCTCTTGGGAACAGAAAGCAAAGCTGTGTGCTGTGCTTCGAACCTGACAATGAGCAAGACCAGCTTCTGGTTTTAAGTGGTAACATTTTTAATGACTCTGTTCAGTTTATTTTCTATGATACTTATGGATAATGAACTAACATTGCTAACGTGGACAAGATAATAGACTCTGCGATGAAAAGAAGCTAATTTTAACGAAGAGAAACATCGGATTTGTCTAAAATAAACATAGGAATTGGAGCGAGGGACACTAAATTGGACCCAGAAAATGAACGGGATTTCATGTTTGTGGGAGAGAGTAACGAAAACAACCTGAAATGTTTGAAGATATCCTTTCTCAAAGATGGATGGTGCAGCAATCCAGCCAGGGAAGAGTCCGAGGGCTGTCCAGTTCTTTCCTGAGCAGTGTGGAAGAGATTCCTTTCTCCCCGTTCCGTAGCCTGCATGAGTCCTTTGTCACTTGTGAACGATCTCTCATCGGAAGTTTCATCTCACCGAAGCAAGTGAGTCAGTCCTCTTGGGTCTGACGTGGGGATCTGGGGTTTGACTTAGAATTCTTCCAGGAGGAGGACCCCAGAAAGGGAGGAAAACGAGTGTCTGCCATCTGGCCATTGCTCGCCTCTGTGCTGTGCTGTCAGCCTGCTGCAGCTCCTTCCTCTGCCACCTAACTCATCTCTCAACAGGCAGCTCAGGGGTCCCCTCTCTGGGAAGCTGCCCCTGTCACTGCCCAGAGCTCAGGCCGTCTGACCTCCCAGAGGCAACGTTAGGGCATCTGCACTGAGCCCCTGACAGGCCTCTCTCCATATGCCTGTCATTTCATAATTTGCTGTTTATCTGCCTCTCTCCACCACTAGACATGTGTTCCTCGGGACGGGGTTCAGTCTTTGTCATCTGGGCTGTTCCAGAACGCAGAAACAGTGTGCTGACCCACGCCCCCACTGCCCGGCAGCAGCCCAGGGACCCACTCCGCATGGGTTAGCGGGCCTTCACCCTTGCCCTTGGGCTAACTCAGCTCTCTGTGTCCACGTACCTTCCTTGTCCCGCTCTGCCTCTCCTGAATCTGAGGACGAGAGCAAAGAGTACCCCGGAGAGCAAAGAGTACCCCGGAGAGCAAGAAACGAAGACTCTCCCCCAGGCAGAGGAGTCAAGTGATCCAAGAGGAAACGACAGCAATAAACTTGTAGCAGCAAACCCACCAAACGGGAAAGAGAGTGAGCAGCCGTAAAAGCCTGTTTGGGGCAGACTCGCAATTCCACTCTCTGCCCCACCAGAGGCTCTTCACCTGGAGAGCAGGTGACAGGGGCTGTGAGGTTGGGCTCCTCCATGGGTGTGCTGCCTAGGCATGTTACAGTTTTCGAAATTCAGCTGAGAGAGGTGCATCCTCTCAGTTACTCAGTTAGAGGACTGGTGTGGAGAGAGCCTATTTTATAGCAAGATGCTGTTTCCAAAGGTTATTTCTATCTGGTATCTTGCTGATCCTACTGGAATGTAAAATGGGTATTACTCTTTTAATTTGTAATAATTAATACTCAAACACAGAAATACAGAGTAGACTCTAACAGATCCCTAAACCCAGGACCCTCTTTCGACAATTGCCAGCGTTTTGCCAATCCTGTTTCATTCCTCTTCTCCCCACCCTCTTTCTTTTTCATTAAAGTATTCTAAAGCAAATCCCAGATAACATTATTTTCATGACGCCATTAACACCAACAAAATTATAAATAATTCTTTTTTATCACTTAATAATCATTTACAGAGTTAGGTTTCCTTACCCATTTTTTTTATTCACAAGAACACTGAGGCTCAAAGACAAAAGTGGTCTGTTCAAGGTCATGTGCCTGGAAGGAAGGGCACCACGCCCACCCTGGGCTCCTCTGACCACAAAACCCAGTGGGCTCCCATCCTGCCCCAGTGCTGCAGAAACAGTCACAGTGAACTTAGAGACAGGTCCTGCTGGTGTATTTCTCAGTAGATAACATTTTGCAGCTGCAACCCTTTATTCTTTGTGAAACTTGTTAAGATTTTACTGCAGAAGGAACCCAAATCGTGTACCGTAGACAGAACACATGACCCCCGCCACTCAGCCTTTCTGCAGCTGCCCCCATGCGCTGGGCCTTTGGAGGCTTGCCCTACTTTGCAAGGAGGGTGCTGTCTGGACTTCAGCGACTCTCATCTGTTCCCGTGCCCCATCACTTCCTGGGGCCTGGTGGGTGCTGCCAGAAGAAAGGAAAAGAGTCTAGAAGAGTTAGGGGAAATCCATGTGCTACAAAACCTCTCCCTGGAGAGGAAGGAGAGCTGTGGCGGCCAGCCGGGCCCCCTCCCAGGTCATGCTTCCAGTGATGCTCAGATCCTGCCTTCTGGGCAGCCCCCAGCCCTGTCTGTGTACTTCGTTCTTTGTATATGTGCTCTGGTTTGCTCTTGTTCTTTTTTACAAGGCAGCTATTGGGATACTTCCCCCAAACAGCTGATGTTTATTAATATAGGCAGAAAATGTGGTGATAAATACATCATGCTGTACCAGAGAAAATGAGAAAGAATGAGGAGAACCAAAGGAAAGAAGGCCCAGGATGGAGCGGAGAGAGGGGCAGAGCGGCCGGTGCCTGAGGAGTGTCAGCTTCCACGCATGTTTATTTTAGTCACCCTGAGTCAGTCGCTTCCCAGCTGAGAGGCTCTATCACTCCTGATGTTGACGTGAGGCTGGGAGGCAGGAAACTTCAGAACAGAGGAACGATGGCTTTTAAATAATGACAACCACAACCAGCGGGGATGTACTAAGTAGGTCATGGGGCCAGTATTCCATCCTCAGCAGGTTCTAGAATCAAAGGACATCTCAGAGTTCACAAAAGCTCAACTTAGATTGTCAGCCTAAGGGAGTTAGTTTGTGGTTTTCATTTTTCCCTAGGAAAGAGACCAACTCACTGTTGTATATTATATTTAGCATTTAAAAGTATTTAGTATTCCTGCTATTATCCTTTGTAGCACACACACATGTACTTGCACATTCTTCCGTATGTATCAAGTATTATATTAAGAATAATACACCTCTGGGAAGTTGGAAGAGTCAAATGTTTCCCTGTATCTCCCAGGAAGTGCAACTAAAATCCCTGGACATTACATATAAAACAAATAGAAGAAGAATCTGAAGGAGAGAAGACAGGCAGGCTGGAGACCCTAGGACCCAGGGAACAACACAGCAATAAGCTCTCTGGATTTTCTGTTGCTTCGTATCTTCCAGACTTGGAGCTGAAGAACTTGGCAATCTGAAAATGACAATAGGTGCAAAAAATATATATAAAGGACCAAGAAGGGCGCAGCTTTGTCAGGCAGAAAACTTTTAGACAATAATCATTCTACTCCAGCCAAACCTGCAGCAAAGGCTATGGTCTCACTTTCAGCCACGCCAGCAAGGTCTGAGTGAGGAGCTTGGATGTCTTCCTCCAGCCCCACCTGGCAGGCTCGAGGAGCCTCCCCCGGCCCGCTGGAGCTGGTGTCGGAGGAGACCTCATCAAAGGCAGGACTGTTAATACTATTCGGAGGTGACCAAGCCACTACCCCATGGTTTTGGCGGAGGCTACATGGAGAAGTAATGAGAGACTCCTATACTTCCCAGCCAGGGAGGCATCAGCGGGGGCCTTGTGGGAGCCAGAGCCCCCATGCTCCCTTGGGTGTCAACAGAGACCAAGTGGGAAACCTAGACTTCTGTTTTCAGCTGTCAGTAATGAGGCAGCATCCACCCCTTCCCCGGCCAGGAGGGTGTCAGAGAAAGTCAGGCAAAACAGAAAGCTTAAATAAGATTCAGTCTCATAACATAGTACCGTCCCAACACCAGGTTTTAATAGAAAATCGCTTGTCAAACCAAGAAGTAGGAAGACTGCAAGCTGCATGAAAAGAGCCATCAGTAGATGCCAACACCAAGATGTTAGAATTCACTGACAAAGATTTTAAAGCAGCGGCCATAAAAATGCTTCAGTGAATAACTGCAAAACACATTTGAAGCAAATGAAAAAATAGAAAGTCTAGCAAAGAAATAGAAGATATAAAGAACAATCAAATGGTAAATTTAGAACTGAAAAATGTAATAATCAAAAATTTTAAATTCATTCTATTATACTTTGTATAAGCCTACAGATTTACGAAAATGAGCAAACCCACACAGGAGAAACCCAAGGAAATCTACAAAACACATCATGATCAAACTTCTGAAAATTAAAGACAATGGAAAACTTTTGAAAGTGCTGAGAGAGAAACAACACCCTCCCTACAGGGGAAAATAATTTACATAACCATGGACTTCTCACAACAAATTATTGAGGCCAGAAGCATATGGCACAATATTTTTCAAATGCCAAAAGAAAGAATTGTCAACTCAGAATCCCTTTATCTAGCAACATATCCTTCAGGAATGCAGGGGAAATCAAGACATTTCCACATGCAGGAAAATTAATAGAATGTGTCATCAGCAGACCTACCCCTAAAGGAATGGATAAAGGAAGACTTCTAACAGAAAGGAAATGATAAGAGAGAGAATTTTGGAACATGAGGAAAGAGCAAAGAACATGGTAAGCAAAAATATGGGTAAATACTGTTGATTTTCCTTCTCCTCTTGAGTTTTATCATTTATGTTTCATGGCTGAAGCAAAAATTATAATCCTGGCTGGTGTGGTTCTTGACATACATGGAGGAAATAATTAAGACAATTGTATTATGAAAGGGGAGGATAAGGGTCTTAAAGTAGGGTTTCTATACTTCATCAAAACTGGTAAAATGATGACACCAGTAGACTATGATGGTTTTTTTCATACATATTTATTTCTGCATTATTGATTATTGCTTATTGCTTCCATGTGGATGTTTAATTTGTTCCTCAGCAGTGGCATTTTAGAAGCTTTTCAAGTAATTCTAATATGTAGGCACGGTTGAGAGCTGCTGGTCGAATCCAACTCCCACATATGAAAACTCAGGAAGCAGCGACTTGGGGAGTCTGAGACTTCCTTCCCGTCACATAGCTAGTTACTGACCAGATCCAGCTCTCCTAATTCACACTCTGGGGATTTCTCCCACTATGCTTTGCCCTTGAAAAATGCTTACAGCTTACTCATTCATTCATTTATTGGTTCATTCATTCATCTATTCAATCTACACATATTTCCTATGTGCCAGATTTGGCACAGGCCCTGGGGAGACAGCCATGAAGATAGACGTCACTCCTGCTTGATTAACACAGTGATTTTCCAAAACAGATTCCTAGTATAATTCCCCACAAAAATTGCCCTGGATATTTTGACAAACTAAACAAAATTGCTGCTTAGTTTAAAACTTTTTAATGATGCCCAAGGCGCACCGTACAAAGTCTAGCTCTTCAGCATGGCACATGTGGCCTTCTGTAATCTGGTGCTTACCTTCACGACTCTGGTCTCACACATGACTCCACAGTCCAGCCACACTGAACTTGAACTCTTCTCAGGGTCCCAGGCCTATCTGTTTCATCCCAGCTTCATACTTTCACATGTGCTGTTTTCTCCTTGGAATGGCTGGCAAACTCTTATTCTTCAAGATTCAACTCAGTTGGTTCTGTCTCTATGAAACGATCCTTGTTTTACTCAAGTAAAGTTGATTCCATCCTCCTCCTTTGCTACTATTGTGTCTGAATTTAACCTGGATTGCTATATGTCTTCTGCTACGGGCAGTTTTTTATAGGTCTCTTCCTCATACTAGACCATGGAGCAACTATTACGTTTCTAGCAGCGATTCTCAAAGTGTGTTATCCAGACCACAGCATTAGCATCATATGGGAACTTGCTTATATAAATTCTTACTGGAAATGTAAATTCCCTACCCAAACCTGCTGAATTAGGGATTTTTGGGGTAGGGTCTAGCCCTGCAGGTGACACACATTCAAGTTTAAGAACCACTGGCTTTACGTGATGTCTGGCTCTTAAGAGGTACTCTGTTTAAAAAGTGTTTATTGGTCTGAACTTAACAAACTCATGCTCTCTCCAGAAGTGTTAGGAAAGTCTGATGATATGCTCTCCAATTACCACTAGAGTTTAAGATAAAGAATGTCAAGAATCCTCTCAAAATCCTCCAAAGAGGAGCGTGTCTGTACCAGCAAACACTTTCTCATCATGTCTGACACTGATCACCTTTAATGATAATGGCTCCCAAACGTATCCAATTCACACCCTTTGGCTGACCGTGACCCATTCCTTCCAGTGGCTTTAGCTGTGTGATTCAGTGATCCAGCACCCTTCAGAGGGGAGGCTGTTATGCTAGGTAATTATCCACAATTCTGTAGGGGCTCTTGGTTTGTGTTTCCCTTGAGGTGGTTTCATTGATCTTATGCTTAGTCAAAAAGAACTTAATTTCTCTCATCTTCTTCTAAGCCCAAGATATTTTATATTTTGAAGATGTACCTTTAATTGAGTGAGTGTGTGTGTGTGTGCGTGTGTGTGTTTAAGGAAGTAAGAGGACAAAAATCGGAGGAGAATAAATAAAAGTCAGGAGAAAGATGAACCAGGAGTCCAGCTGGATTTGGCCTGGACCCAGAGGAAGTCCATGCTGTCTCTTTGCCGCTTCAGCCTTACCTGCTCTGATTTTCTTCTGCCTCCTTCTGGAAGGGGCTCTGTTTCTGTGGACTCCTCTCTGACCACCCCCTCCTCCTCGCCATCCTGTTCTGATCTGTTTTGACGTGTCATCCAGAACGTCTCCCTTAATTCATGACTGCTCCCGCCCACACTGGCCCTTACTTGTCCCAATTCTCTTCCTAATTATCATTATAGCTACATAGAAGAGGCTAATGTCATGTCTTTTACCCTTCTGATGTTGTGTTTAAAATTATATCTTCTAGGGGAAAAACTTGAAACTGATTTGGCAAGAGAACTTGTTGTTTGAAGTTGAAGTGTGGTTGTGACCCCACCCCCCGCCTAAGTTTTGCGTGTGTGGCCATTTCACCTGGTCACAAATGCTGTTGGTGCCCAGCTAGATACCCTGGAATACTGTATGTTTACCTATATACATATGAATGTATATGTAGATATATGTATTTAGACACATTATGGAGTAGACTCCTGAAAGTGGTCTGGAGATCAGAGAAATACTTAAGTCAGAAAACATGCAAAGGTCTTTTAATTTCGTCAAGATCTTTAGGAAATGATCCAAACCAAGTCAGATATTGAGTGTTCCTAAAGACTAACACAGTTGGTAAAAAAGGAAAATTTCAGTGTTGTACCTTTTACTATAAGACAGCAGGTGAACAAACCCCTGAAATTTTTAGAACTTATAGGCCTGTCAAAATATTTTTTGTATGGAAAAATACCTAACCAAATGATCAAAATACATTCTGGAGAAGAAGGTTCTGGGTTTTAAAGGCATTTTGTTAAATAAAATGGCTTATTATCTAATAAATGTTACCAGCCATATTCAGTATATTTCTATAAAGGTCAGTCTTATTCACAGTGATGAATAACCTTGGGTCTTTGTTCCATTATATATGACACACCAAGTAACCAGGTGGGAAACCATTCTCCCAGGGAATTATGGCCATTACGGAAGCGGGAGTAATTTCAGAGAAAGCCAAGGGAATCTTGCCTCAGGAGGAGGTGGTGATGTTGTGGGTGAGGGTCTCCTGGCTCTTGGAGTTCCGTGGCGTGTTCTGCTCCGAGAGAGTCCTGGGAGGCAGGAGATAAGACTTCAGGTTTTGGCTCTAGGGTTGCAGGACTATTAACTCAACATCTATTGGCCTTATTTCTGAAATGAAAATAGTATCAACATTCCTTTTATCTAGGAGACTGCATGCGATAGGGCAGGAACAACTCTACCCCTAGCAATCAGCCTTGGATATTCCACGTTGTCCAATATCTGTGGCTTCCTAGTAAAAAGATCCCAAACAGGGTCCTTTACAGTCATTCTTAGCTAAGAAACTCATCAATTTCTTAGCCTGATGATTTCAGACCTACTAAAGTTTTTCAAGTCCAATTCCTAACTCCCACAAGGCTGTTGTGAGTTAAGAACAGGATACATCCAAACAGAAAAGTCACTAAACTATGCAAGAAACTTCCTCAAGTGCAGGCAGAAACTAAAAATGACAAAATGACACAGAGATTTGCCAGTGATTTCATCTCGCTACAAAAATCTGCATTATTTATGCCAAGGGATTTACATGTCACCACTTGTAGGAGTTTCTTGATGGAATACTCCCATGTCCCCATTTCAGGGTCCTCTTCAATTGGACTCTGCTGTTAGGAGAGCTGTTCTGCTTCTTTTTCTACCAGGTCTGCAACTTACGTCTCCCATGTCTTGGCTGAGTTAAAATACTCTTTGTTAAATATAAAAACAATATATCTTTAGTTTTAAAGTCACTCCTCTTAAAATACTTACTGATTACCAAAGGGAACCCATGACTGGCAGACACTGCCTTCATTAAGTGATCAAAGAGAACATCCCCAGTAATGGAACAAATGGAAAGCATGGACCACTGATAGGATGCAGGGAGAACTTAGCATCACTTCTGTGATATTCTTGCCAAATGTACACAACCTGAATTTAATTTTGCAAAAATGTCAGACAAACCCAGACTGATGGATAATCTATAAAGTACCTGGCCTGTCATCTTCAAAGATGTCAAGGCCATGAAAGTCAAGGAAAGTCTGAGGAACGTTCCAGACTGAAGGAGACTAAAGAGACATGATCACAAAAAGCATGTGTGCCTCTGAACTGACGCCTTTTGCTATAAACACCTGAGGATAATTGGTGACATTTTAATGGGGCCTGAGGATTAGGTGGTGGTTACTGTTAATTTCCTGATTTGCGTTGTTACTTCGTGGTTATGGAGGAGAATGTCCTTGTGCTTAATCAGGGTAGATAGGGCATCAAATCAGGAACTTACTCAAAAGTTTAGGGGGAGAAGTGATTTGTACTGTACTTGTAACTTTTTTGTAAGTCTGTGATTATTTCAAAATCTAAGCAAATATATATTTAAAAACATATGCCTTACATATTAAAGAGGTAAAAAAGAATTTCTGTAATTTAAAAAATGTTTTCTGGGCCCAACTAGCCTGGAAAAGTCTTCTATGTTAATGTATCTTTCTCAGAGATGGCATGCTGCTGCTGTAAGCTTAATGTACTGACTTCAAAGGATGGACTGGGCATGGAAATTGAGCAGACAAATGTGAAAACAATTCATGACGGTTAGAATTATCAGCCTGGGCTGAAGAAAATCTCACAGTGATCTTACTAGTTTTTTCAAACCAGTGCCCAGTGCAGGAACTACAAAATCTGTGGGGTTCCCATTGTCATACTGGACCGTTAGAAGCTACTCACTAAATGTCCTTTTCACTTCACCACAGTTCTTTCAGTCTTGAGAGAAAGAAAGAGAGAGAGAGAGAGATGCCTATGTTCCTCTGAAATCGCCTTTCACAACAAAGTCCTACCTTTCCTAATAAGGCTGTGCACACTCTCAGACAGAATTAGCCATGTAATGCGATGCGAGTTCTCTGTGCACGGAATGTCAGACAGCAAGACAAACATCTATTTATATGTTTGGTGATAATTATATTTATCTATTATTTAATCATTTCTCCTACATTTTATGAAAAAGGCTATGTCTCGATAATGATCCCGGCTTGCATCATTTGCAGCCAAACGTGGGGAGCTTGGAAGTTCCCAGCCATGCTGCCTGCATATACAGCTGGGTTTCCAGCTCTGCCTGTTTTTACCATTTTAAAGCTGAATATTAACAAATAGTTAATGAGTGAAGCCTTATCTGGAGGTGGTGGTAGCAAAGAATAAATTTAATTTGGCCAGAGGCCTGGAACTCAATCTCTTCTCTTGAGAGTTGCATTTTATTATGTTGGAGGGGCATTCCCTCTCTGGTTTGTCCCAAATTAAATTGAGAGTGGGATCCCCTCCAGTACAAACAGAATCCAGCTTGACAATAAGACCATGGCTGGGTCTGCTGGTCATACACTGGAAGTGTTATTGTCAACAGTCTTCCTGGAAGAGGAAAAAGCCAGTGTCATTGTTGATAAGTGTGAAAACCAAGGGTGCTTGTGTTCACAAATCCCTCCAGCACCCTCCCTAGGTCCTTCCCACCCCACGACACACAGGCAGCAGGAGTGGAGGAAGATGCTCTGGGCCTTCACCCTTCTAGCAGAAGGTGGGGCCTTGGTGATGGAATTTGATATATTCTCAAGGGGCAGCTCTCAGGAACAATGCAGGGATGGGAGCAAGAAGGGGTTGGGGACAGAAAGAGAGAAAACTCAAAGCCATCAATGCTGGGGAGGCAGTAAGATCGATCTTCCCAAGGGATCCCTGGGAGATTTGAGAGAGACTCTTTGGATGCAAAGATTTTGGACAAAGGACACGTTTTGTTTTTCCTTTTCTTAAAAGTGACAGGTGTCTTAGAAGGATTTTCACCTGGAGAAAAAGTCTTTTCCTAATTTTGAGTCATACAAAGAATATTCATTCAATAGGCCAGATGGGAAATACCCCAGAAGGAAACAGTACAACACCGGGAAGTCTCTGCCATCCAGCCGGCACAGACTGGCACAAATAAAAGTGACCCGGACGTCAGGACCCCTTGGTTTCAGTTGCAATCTTGAGATTAACTTGGGGTTAGTGCAGAGGAAGCTTTTGAGGACCATGACTCAGTTTTCCACCTGTAGAATAAGTGAGCTGTCCAGGGCCCTTCCCACACCTACACTTCAGAACGCTGCTCCTGGTGCAGACCCAGCATGGCAAAAGGAAGGAGCCCCTGGGAGGCCTGCACAAGAACCATGTCTCCTTGCTGTCAGATAGGGAGAAGCAAGGGTCACAGAACCCAGTTCATGCTGTAGGAGTCCGAGAGTCAACACCAGCCTTGGTTTTGACTATTGTATGGGGCGCCCCGACAGAAGAGACAGGTTCCTCCTCCTTGGTGGGAACTCCAGCTCAAATCCCACTGGCTTTGTGATAAGACTCTGAAGTGAAGACAGCTGTGAAAACTAACCTGCTGCTACCAATAACAGGTAACACTGAACAGTCCCTCAGTGTGTGCTGGACGCCTCTCAAAGCACCTTATGTATGAGCTCAGGTATCCTCTCTATAGCATTTGCCACCATTTTTACAGATGTGGGAACCAGGCGCAAAAAGTGTCACAAGCTGCCTGCAGGCAATTGCTGTCAATATTGCCCTGGTACAACCTCTTATATAATACTTCATGACACCTTTTAATTTTCTTATCATATTACTCCTTTGCTGAAATTCCTCAATGGCTCCACATCACCTAGACTATAAGGTAAAATCAAAGCCCTTGGTACGGAGCACGGATCCCACATCATCTGTTCCCAGCCCCACGCCTGCTGTCACCCTGCTCCACAGCACACCTGCCTCCAAGCTTCCAGATGTAGGGAGCTGTGTGTGGACTCTGGCTGACCCATGCCCCCTCCCTGCTTCGTTTCTTTTGCCTGGTAACCAACTCACTGCCATATCCACCTGGCAAATTCCTCATCAGACTTCAAGTCTCAGTGCGAGACTTTCCAGGAAGACTTTTCTGACGCTCCCAATGCAGGATGAAATACTCTCTCGAATGTTCCTCTGCATTCTCTCTACAACGTACACAACTCTCTGTGACAGGTCTGAGCCCCGCTTACACCTGTCTGTTTAACCCACTGAACTGGGCAGTTCAGTGCCTTGCACATAGCAGCTTTCAATAGAAATTTGCTGGATTGAACTATATTACTAGGTAACTTTGCATGAGTCTGTCTTCCAGAGGCAAAATTTAGATCATGAGTCCTTGGAGGGAAGAACGACTCTCCCTCAGAGCCCCTGTCCCAGGGCATTATTTGTTCTAGGCCAGCATTTGTTTGAATAAATGAACCAATACTTTCTGGAAAAATTTTCACATGACATGAGTAAAAGGGAAATCTTGATCCAGTTACAGGGAGAAACACCCAATTTCCTGGATATTATCCACAGAAGAAACCAATGAGCCTGAGAATGGTGATCACTGAGGAACAAAGAAATTATTTCAGAACATAGAGCAACTAAAAGGCTGAGCAGGAAACAGCTTTTTAGATTAGGAAAAGCAACTCAGTAATACAACATTCACTGATATTTTGTTCAGTGAGAAATCTGCTTCCAAATTTTATCTTCCTCTCAAGGTTGTGTTTATATTAAACCAAAGTACTCTGATGCATTCATGCCATTGATTAATCTTTCCATGAAAAGCCAAGGAAGAAAACGCTTCCAGCAGTCTATAAAGACAAATGCCTCTTCTTTGTTACGTCTTTGTTTTCCTTTGTCCAATGACTTGCAAATAGCTTTACAGTCCTACAAAATGCAAGGTGATGATATTTCTGACCATGAGAAAGAAGTTTTCACAATCTACAGATATAAATCTTGGAAAGTTATGCTAAACCACAGAGGAAATGTTTGAACAATGACAGATTCCTTTTCTTTATTCTGTTTTTTTGTTTGTTTAAGGATTTAAATTTATTTTCCGTAGTTCTTATTTCCCACGTAATGTCATTTAAAAGGAGGCTCCAGGGTATTATACATGGTAGACCAAAACTGAATTTCACCATTTTCTAGAAACAGTACCGCTTCAAAGGTGGGCTCAAACTTTGTATTTGAATTTTCTGTGGCTGTTGTTTTTAGGTAGACACTACCTCTGTGGTTGCTTTATTTGCTTCTCATTTACTTCAAGAGATACAGTCCCTGAGGGGAATAAATGAGCAAGTCTAATGTGTGTTTTAAACATTTTCCTAATTGTTTCTGTATGTCTTTCTGGAGAGGACAATTTTTGAGAAAGAATAGTCATGAGTGCAACTAGCAGATAGAGTCCATCTGGAAAAGTGTACAAAGATCACATAGTTTTAGCCTTGGCAGGGGCTGATGGTCTGGCCCCAGTTTTTCAGATTAGGAAACTGAGGTCTCTGAAGAGCCTTGAGATCCCAGGTGCTGGCTGAGTGGGGCCCACAGTCCAGGTTTCCAACGCTGTCCAAGGCAATGTTCTCAGTCCCAAGGTGCAGCAAAAAAGTCTGCCTGATGACCGTGACTCTGAAGGAACTTGTGGATTTAGGAAAATTCCAAAACTGGAAGCATTCTCTGTTAAAGAAGATGCTGGATAATAAATCTACTTTACAAGCATGTGCACTGTTCAATGGCAGGAAAGGGAGAATAAATAGTGCCCAAGTGAGGCTGGTAATGAGGGAAAGTCTGAGTTTTAAAAAAGGACTTTTATAGGGAATTTGGGGGACCCTAGCTCAAAAGATGCCATTCCTTCCTCAAAAGAACAAAGGGCCCATCAATAAAAAAGATGAAGGACTCTCTGAGCCTTGTAAATCAGAGAAAACAGACTAAATAAGTAAGTCACAAAGTCAGAAGGGAATGCTAGCAGTTTGGAAATAGATGCAAGGTAGACAAGAGTGTTCATAGTAAACGTGTACATTTAAATCTTTCATTACAATAGAAGGGATGAAAGGGTTAGAAATGGATAATGTACCTAAGGGCAGAAACATTAAGATACACACTCCAGGTAAGGTAAGGCAGAGATGAGCAGACCCACACACCAGGCGGAGGAAACGTGGTGTTAAGGACCCTCTAAAAGGCACCAGCCAGTTAGGAAGTAAAGAGTTTCCTGCACGGAAAGTCCTTTGCTGTGTCACCAGATCACCGGTCTCAGCTGTCCTAGGAGGATGGCCCTGTGGAAAATGGACTTAAGGATGGTTGAATAGTACCAACAAAAGGTAAATGCAGATAGCCTTGATCCAGCAGTTCAACTCCTAGAAATATCCACAGATACACTCCTGAATACACCCCAAGTACACATATAAGCATGTGTTGCAGCATTATTTGTGATTACAAAAGGGAAAATAAACTAAATGTCCATTGACAGGGACTGGTTGAATAAGGAGTATTTGTATCAAAGGAAGGAGACAGAGATTTATATGAGCTGCTATTCAGAAGAGTGCGTGTAAGTTGCCTTTCATGTAAAAAACGGGGGATAATACTTATGTATGTGTATACAATTTCCAGAAAGATACATAAAAACCTATTGTCTTTGGTTACCTGAAAGTCTAAGGAAATAACAGTGATAACAATACTAAATCACCTCTCTTTATATAGACTTACAGTGTGGGCACCGGTCTATGTGCTTTACATGCAGAAACAAATTCGGTCCTCACAATGGATCTCTGAGGTAGGTATTACGGCTCGCATTGTTCAGACAAGGAAACAGGCATGGGGAGCTTTAGGGACTTGCCTCCCGGTGCCCAGACAGGCAGCGGAGGGGCCGGGTTTGAGCCGGGTGGTTCGCCTGTGGTCTATGGTGTGAATCATTACCCTGTGGGATGTACTTTTCATAAGTCTTGTTAAACTATTTGCATTTTTTTCAGTTCCATATGTATGTATTTTTTCAGTAAAAATTTAAAACATGAATTAAAAAGAGATTGGTTGCTGCTCATCTCATAGAATCCTGGAATGGTCTTTTGGTAGAAGGCCCAAAGTGGGTGGATATGGTGCTGGGAGCAGAACCAGCTGCGAGAGTAGGTGGACGGGCGAAGGTGCCTGGTGCGGGGTGCTGGGGAGGCCCCAGGAGCGTGCATGTCTCTGGGCAGCCAGTGTCTCTTCCAGAGGCTTCCATTCATTTCTTGATTTACAACTCTCTATCTTGACAAAACATTTGCCATTTCTGTCCTGCTGCAGAGTGCACAAATGTTTACCTTACTCAGCTAATTTCATCTACTTTTGACCC
This sequence comes from Smutsia gigantea, assembly GCA_032199065.1. Lineage (NCBI taxonomy): Eukaryota > Metazoa > Chordata > Mammalia > Pholidota > Manidae > Smutsia > Smutsia gigantea. Next base: position 159,661 of record JAVSCE010013803.1, on the reverse strand, counting down.
TTCTCTCATGTTTTCAGTAAACATTTTTTTTTTTCCTGAAAAGCAGTGAGAGAATTTGATTTCCCACGCCAAGCAACAGTTCTGAGGGAGCTGATTCCAAGGGAGGTTTCTGTCCACTTCAGGTTTAGGGAAAGTAGTGAACTTGGTAAACCAGCCTAATGTCAGAAAATTAGCAGAAGGAGGTCCCCTAGTGATGAGTGACATGCATACATTCTCCCAGGCTCCAGGCTCACCAAGCCAGACAAGGATCAAGGCTTCTTCCTATTTCCTTCTTCCTACACATTTTTCTCGATGGTTTAACATGTTACAGAGCTGGAGGCCACATCCCCTTGAAATTCTACAGTAAAATACAAGAAGGCTTGCAAGTGCACCGTGACTCCTGTATATGCCTCCTGAGCATCAGAGATGCCGATTTCCCTGGCTCTCAGGTGGGGTAGTCGGGGGGAAATTACTGAGACGTGTTCCCGGCATGTTTATGGAAAGGATGAAGGTTATTAGGATGGGAAAGCCAAGAAGGGCAAAGGGTCTAGCCCGTGATGGGTGCGCTGGGACCCACTCACTCAGAGCTCTGTGGGCGAGAGGACAGAGTCTGGATTTTATTCTCGTTGCACTGGGAAGCACATGAGGACCCAGGTAGGCAAGTGCTGGGACCTGACTCATATTTTCTAAAAGGTCCCTCCGTCTGCTGTAGAGGAAGGACACTCAAGGAAGAGGCAAATCAGGGCAGCTGAGGCTGTTGCGATAGTCCAGATGAAAGGTGAAGGGGGCAGCAGTGACACAAGGCGGGGACCTGGTGAGCCGCGCATAGCATCAGGTATATTTTGGAGGTAGAGCCTGGAAGACTTCCTGATGTGGGGGAGACAGGTGAAAAGGAACTAAGGACGACTTTTTGGTTTTGGTTCTGAGCCACTGGGCATCCGGTGTTACCATTTACTTAAGATCAAGAAGAGTCTGGAAGGACCAAGTCAGGGAAGGAAGAGGAGAAAAAAAATCAAGAGTTCTGTTTGGCTCTTGTCAGCTTAAGATGCCCATTTAACATTCAGGAAGAAATGTCAGATGTGTGGCTGAAAAGATTGGAGCTAGAGACAGAGATTTGAGAGGGAGACATTTAGAATTAGGCACGGACGCGTGTAACAGACAATCCCACATATCAGTAGCTTAGACAAGGACAAAGCTTGTTTCGCTCCCATTCATCAGTAATCTGGACATAGGCATGTCAGGGCTGACAGGGACCCCATAGTGTCATCAAGCACCTAGACACCTGTCTTTCTGCTTTGTCACCCTCAGCATGTGGTTGCTGTCCTCAAGGCTGTCACATGGTCTAGTGCGAACCACGGAGCTGTCACCATTAATTCCACATCCCAAGCAGTCAGAAGAGTGGGGGGAGGCCACTGAGTGAGGGCCCTTTGAGGAGCCTTCCTTACATCCCCACCCCTTGCATCTCATCATCGAGAATTAATAACATGGCAGCAGGGAATGTGGGAGATCTCCTCAGGTGCATTTCCACTCTTAATAACATCTACCATGAGGCTTCTAGATAATGGCTACAGTGTCTGCTATACAGAGTGGTCAGCATATAAATAATATTGATGGCTGTGGCGTTGGATAATGACACGGTCAGAGAGGGGAGGGCCAGTTATCGGAGAGAGCATAAACAACCGTAAAATGCTTCTGGAACATGGCAATGTGGAGCACCAGAGCTCTGCTTGGCCTCTGTCCATCTTTCCATTTCTGATTCCTGGGCCTTGTGTTTTTAATAGCCCTTGTTTTCCCTTGTCCTGTTGGCCACTTTATGTTTATACAATCTCATTGTGTTTTAGCCCCTCTTTTCAGAAGCCTTTTTAGAACAAGACTGCCTATAAATAAATTTTTAACCAGTCGTTCTCTGGTGGAACAGGCAAAGAAGACAAAAGGAAGAGAGAGGAAAGGAGAGGAATGGAAGGGAAAGGAGCGTGGGGAAGCAGAGGGAGCGACAGACAGGCTGTCTCAGGGAGGGGAGAGATGCCTCGGTACTTGTCTATTTATGTGTGTCACCTGGACACACGAAAGCCTGGATTCAGGCTCTCAGAGCTTCTCTTCAGCCAACTGCTTTCTGGGGTGCGTCCGGAGAGATTACCGGGGATAATGCTTGTCTAGGAGTGATGAGTATTGGCCATGGGCAGCTGCTGGTAGCGGAGGACACACATTTCTTCCTCATTACCTGTGACCGGTGGTTTGTATCTCACAGAGGAATCTCTTAATAATAGAAACAGAGGTCATCTTCACAAATGTAATTGTATAAAGAGCCTTGTGATTCAGGCTCGCGCAACGGTCTGTGCTCCAGACCTCCTCTCTTCTCACCAAGGATGGCTGGCAGTGAGGTTCCCAAGGTCTCTGTGGTGCGCAGAGTAACTCCACGGGCACATAAGGAGTCAGCAAATACTCTGAATTCAAAGAAAGATGCAGGAAGCAGAAAGCTACACTTGAGGTACACAGTGTCTCCTCAAATATCCTCACTGCCACCATTTGTAAAGTCTGCAAACGAGCAAGCCTGTTTTGATTCTGGAACTCAGAATGCCAAACAAGCTGGCCCAGTTGTACCAGGGCCCAGAGTACCCGTCAGAGCAGGACTGACTAGGCTGCAACTGGAGCTGCCGGGCTGCCAGAGCTGGGATCAGGATACCGGGAATCGGGGAAATTGGCCCTTTGTGAGCCGCTCACTACTTTCTCCAAGGCAAAGACCGATGCCCCTTTGCCCCCAGCCACAGGATGGGGGCGAGTCCATGTAGCAGGCTGGGCAAAGGGCCTACTGTCCTCTGGCAGCTGTGGCCCCCTTGCCAGGGCTTGGCAGAATGTCTGTACAGGGAGGACACCCTCGGCCTCTGCTCTTTCACATGGCCTACCGGGCACAGGTTGGCTGTCCCCACATCAGGTGCTGGGTGTGGCGTGGGTAGGGGGACTGCACTAGACCAGCCCCCGTGGAAGGGAGGACAGCGAGCAGGAGAGGGCAGGGGAAGCCAGGCTGCAGTGAAGTCTGATGACAGCCTTGGCCAAGCCCATGGGGGGCTACAGTGATTCTCAGAGCTAGGCCACTATGGCCAGGCCTGTCTCCCCGAGCCTGGGTCAGCCGTGGGATGTGGGCTACCCTGGAAAGGGTGTGGGTTGAGGTCAGGCCCCTCCCTGCTGCTGAGGGGACCCCTGAAGTGCCAACATCTGATGCTGCCCACAGTGGGGCAGCAGGGCTTTCCTCGAAGGCTGTCCACAGAGCCGGTCGCCACACCAAGGCTGCCCTCAAATAAAGTGATTTTTTTCTTCAAGACTGTGCTTGATATTAAGTTACTCAGAGTTCAGCGATATACCAACACACAACAGGTAAGAAGAAAATCACTACCCCGTGAATCACCTGGGTCCTCGAACCGACTCCCTTAAAAAAGCCTTGCAGTGCCGTGATAGTCAGAGAAAGCTGTTTTCATTCCAGTCCTTTAGGGCCTTTCAAGTCTGACCCCAAACCAAGCATAACGCCCAAAGAGATTTTTGGAGGATGGTCTGTAATGGTCAGAGAGGGCAGGAGTTCTCCAGGTGCCCTGGTGAGGGCAGGCCCTCCCTGTAGGGTCTCTGTGGACACATCCCATGTAAATCCACCCTCTTTGCTGCCACGTCTGCTCCGAGACACTCAGACTGTGAAACGCCCACAGGAATCCAGTATTCAACCTCAGGGAAGAAAGCCCAGGGAGAGATACAGGAAGGACAAGGCGAGGGCGGAGCCTGAAGGGGGCGCAGTGCCTGCCACCCTAAGTCAGGCGGCCTCAAGCCAGGGTCCCTGGGAAGTGAGCCAGGGACCAGGCAAGCTCTGGATGGGGGGCTAGGGTGCCTGGTCGACCCACTGTGCATTAGCTCTGTGGCCTTGGGAAAGTTCCTTGATGTCTTGTCGCCTCAGTTTCCCCAGCTATGGAATAAGGACCCTATCTCACAGAATTCCATGAAATAAATAAGGACCCTATCTCACAGAATTCCATGAAATAAATAAGGACCCTATCTCACAGAATTCCGTGAAATAAATAAGGACCCTATCTCACAGAATTCCATGAAATAAGGACCCTATCTCACAGAATTCCTGTCAGGATTAATGCATGTGAACAGCTTAGAAAAGTGTCCAACACATTGTATGCTAAGGAGCTAGAAAGGCGAGAAAAGGGAAAGCAGAAAAGGAAGGACCCTGTGGGTTTGGGGGTCAGGTGGAGGACAGCACCTCCCACACGCAGCAGTCTTCACTGGGAGGGAGCTGCCACGGATTCCGCCTCAGGCAGAAACTGCTGCGAAACTTTCAGATCCTTCGGTGTGATTGTTTATCTAGTTAGAAATGACCTGTAAGGCTAATAAACAGAGCAATTTGCAAGTTTTTCTTTTTTGTTCTTAGAAAAAAAGTATTGTTATTACATATGCTACAGAGAAACAAACAATGATACATACCCTGGATCAAGCACTCTAATTTGTAAGCCTCAAAGACTTAACCTCCAAATTACTATTTTACTGAATTGCTCTGAAACAAAGTTTATTTTGAACAATGTTTTTAAAACCAATTTGAGCAGGAACAGAAGCCCTGCAACTGTAAGAGATGGAACTCTCATACAGTACAAAGAGAGCAGAGCTTAATAGTTAAGAGCTGTTCTCTAGAATTCAGTTGCCTGGGTTCTTGTCCTGGCCCTGCCTTATACCAGCTGTGTGATCTTGGACAAGCTACCTAACCTCTGTGAACTTCTGCTTATCTCAGATAGGAAAGGAGATGATAATAGTAGAGTCTCACACATTGCTTGTGGTGAGACTTGAATGGGGTGATGTGTGTAAAGTGCTTATAGTAAACCCTCATTAATCAGTACTATTATTATAGCAGGAAAACATGACATACAAAGTAAGACAAACAGAAGAAACTTGTTGAAACCACAATGTGCAGTCCACTGGTCCTCTGTGTTAGAAAGTATCACCAAGGCTATGCTGCAGTAACAAAACCCTCCAAATCTCAGGGGCTTCTGAGAGACTGAAAGAAATTGAGAGAGAGCTAGTGAGCAATTTCTCCCTATATGTCATGTCTGGTGGGTAGGCGGGTTATTTCTGATAGCTACAATTGCAGGAGAGGGAAGGGGAAGCAGAGAACCAGGCTTTCAATGCCTCTTAAGTCCTTCCCCTCAAAAGTAATACATGCACTTCTGCTCATCCTTCCCCAGCCAGAACAAGTCAATAGCTATATGATCCTTTAGGTGAGTAGGGCAGCTAAATGCCCCTTACGCCCAGAAGCAGCAGCAGGTAGATACTGGACATAATACTAAATACACACACCCAGAACCACATTCTGAGCTTCCCCCAGAGCTCTGCCTGGCGTTTTCTGCCCCACAGCAGGACTGAGCCACCAATCTCCCCTTAAGACAGAGGACATAGTCTCTGCAAGTGAATCTCTCAGGCCCTCCCAGTTTTCTGTCCAGGTCCAGCATCTGTGTGCTCTTGTAAGAATTTTTTTCAATAGTTATTGATGCTTATGAAGAAATAAAAATGGCTTTCTAAGCCTGTTCAATAGGAAGTATGTTTAGTGATTCTCTAGAGTTCTATTTTTTGGCTGCAATTTTGATTAGTATATGGTCTTCACTATTAAATTCATCAAAGAAATGTTGCCTTGATGGCAACAACTTCTAATTTAATATTTAAAACAAAATGTAAAGGAGGGTACTCTAGTAATTAGCTTCTCACTATCATTTTTACCTTCAAAAGACTCATCTGAAGTCCTCTCAATTTTTTAAGGTTTTACATTATAAAAATGTCAAACATACTCAAAAGCAGAGATGCTAGTACAGTGAAGCCCTTTCTATAAAGACGTGATATCATTTTGCCACTGCATACTTCTGTATGTATCTCTAAAAGGTATGGACCTTTTTGGTATAACCATCGCGTCATTATCACACATAGTAATTCCTGGGGTCATCTTGTAGCTAGTCTGGGATTAAATTTACTCAGCTGTCTAAAATTTCTTTTTGAAGTTGGTTTGTTCTAAGTAGGATTCAAAAAGTCCTCAAATTGCTCTTGGTTATTATGGGTCTTCATTCTCTTTTTAACTAGAGAAGCTCTTATTTTTACCCTGTGCCATGGACTGACTGCAGGTCATGCATCCTGCAGAATGTCCCACATCTTTGATGGGTCTGTTTCCTTCCTCTCATCTTTTAGGCCCCATCTTTCCTGCCTGGGAAGCTAGCTCTAGAGGCTTGATTTGGCTGAGATTCAACTGTTTGGGCTTTGATAGGTGGGGCCAGGCAGTTCATGTCATATCCCATCGGCAGGCAGACTGTGTCATGTCACCTGCTCGGTGCGGTGCTCAGTCAGGCAGCCGGTCGGGGGGTAAGAGCCATTTCTTGCTGTCAACGTCCTCACCAGGCCCCTGTGCAGAAAATTCAGTGGGGACTGTGGTATGATCAGTCATTTCACTAGAGGTTTCAAAAGGCTGTTTTGAAAAATTCATTACTTTTCCGCATTTATCAGTTAGATTCCTTCCATACAGTGGTTCGCCTTCAGCACTGAGAGCTATTTCAGTATCCTCATTACAGTTCAGACAGGAAAGCCTAGGCAGGTGCTTAATTCTTTCCTTTAAGTGCTCATTGTCAGAGTAAGGAGAGGCTCTGGTTAATTCCAGTGGTGTCCAAAGGAGTGGGTTTTTTTCTTGTTCTTTTGCTGGGGGATGAGAGACTCTCTCTCACATTCTTCTTATGAACTAATAGTTCTTTATGTGTTCAGTGTATCCCAATAAATTGAATTCACCAATCCTTTTTCTTATATTGCTCCCCCTTTGGCCAGTGAGTATCCTTTGGTGTTGGGTCCTATGTCCTTTTCCGTGGCCCAGTAGTCTCCGACTGCTTCCTTACAACACAAGACATCCCGGCTTCTCTTGTATGTTTCCTGCCTAGACTTGAACGCAGCTATTCCTCTGAAGAGTCCTGCTTCCTCCTAGGGGATCTATTGATTACATTTTGAAACACAAAATATATGCCTCTTTATGTCCATCAGCCTGGATACGAAAGATAATGTCTATTCCTACACCACCCCCTCCCCAAAGCCTCCCACAGAGGGGCTCCACTTTATTACAAAGGGCTGGAATACATGATGTTCTGTGGTCCCTTCATAAAGCCTCATTGTATTCTAAATGCATCAAGTATTTTCTTCTTGGAATTTCCCTGACGCAGCTGTGAGGCTGAGAACTGACAGACACAGTGTGATGTGACCAAGGCATAAGCTAATCAAAGACAGATGAGGAGGCATGGGCCACCGGACTCTGCAGGTGACTCAGGTGAGGGGACCCCAAGGCAAGGAAGCAGTTTTTGCCCTGAACACATGTGCCAGCCCCAAAGGACTGGCCCCCTTCCCTGAAAACATCCCCCTCTAGGAAGGAGAGAACATGCCGCCAGAGGGATCCCCAGCGAGCAAAGGAGGAGGAAGGGGACCCCGACTGAGATCACCTGAATTCACCCAAACGATCAGTGGGGGGCGGACACCAGAGACAGAGCCTGTCTTGTCCACACGCACCAGGAACCAATGACTTAGTAGATCCTTACACTCTGGAAAGACAAATGAGCTGATCCAATGAAGGAACAAGGGAATGTTCATGCCAAGTTCCCTTGAACTTGAGCAAGGGAAAACTTGGGCAAATTAAAAATGTCAATAAACTAATTGCCAGTTGAGTTCTTGAATCCCTGGCAACTCGGAATCCAGAGGAGAAAAGCCCTTTAGAGAGGTGGCATTGACTTTCTTGACTGGTAGGGCAAGACAAAGACCGGATTTAATCCTCCAGGTCCTCCCTGGCACAGCAGCTTACCTTTCAGAGAAATGCAAACACTGATCTCTTCTCCTGGACTTCGCATGGGATGGAAAGAATCCTCTGCTGTGTGACTGAGGGTTGAGAATCTAGCTAAATTTATGCTCTGGGCTGTAGTCCATCAGCTGAGCAATGCTGTTCAATTAGCAGATCTCTCCTTTGTAAACCATGTGGCCTACTGCAGTTTGTTTGAGTCTCTGCCATCAAAATAATTTTTATATGGTCAGTCACTGCTCAGTGTTCTGCAAGTCATTTCCCTTGCTTAAGACCATACAAGGTTAGGCTTTGTGTCTCCTTCGTTTCAAGGTTCAGCTAATTATGTCCTGCCAGATTTCACTTATGATTAAGAGGAACCCAGAGCTCTGGCATTCCAAGGAGAAGAGACGTGGGGGAAGAAAACCCCTGGTTGACCTATGGAAGAGACGGGCAGGGAGAATCTCTGAGCTCTGAGGGTTTGTCCAGGTGGGCTTTACAACATACTTTGCTCCGGAAGCCCATGTTCAGACAAAGCTCCAATGTTCTGAACAGACAGGAACTTGGCAGAAAGCCGCCCTGAATGTCTGGCCTTTTGGTACCATTTTACACTTACCATGACAATCTCTTTGCACAGGGTACAGAAACAAGTCTGTGATGGTTTGGAGATAAGCACGTTCATGGTGTGCTGCCTTCCAAGCAGCCTGTTTGTGATCACAGTGCCGCAGAGGGTATGGACAGCCAAGGAGAAGGCAGCACCCAGAAACATCACATCGATGGGGCTGGGGGTGAGACCTTGAGCTCCCGGCTGAGCATCTGGGTGAAGACCAGCCAAACTCAGCTTCCATCAGCCTACCAACTTTGTGTCCGGGAGCCCTCCTGGCTGGAGGAGGAATCATGGCTGATGTCCGTCCTATTAGGCCAAGAAGGCAGGTTTGTAGGGAGAATTAAATGCCAGCGGACACAGGCCTGTCTAGCCACTTGCTTCCCAGCTGCAAGGCCACATACCCTAGTAGTGTCCCCTGGAACCCCCAAGGCCTGTGCACACGGGTGACAGGGACTCGGCAGAGTCCTGGGTGCAGGCTCAGTAGGGTCTCTGCCTCTGCTGACAAATTCAGCCTCATTTCCACTGCTCATCTTCTCTCTCTCCCTGTCCCACTGCATATGGACTGTGTCTCCTCCCAGCCTGCTCCCTGTCTTCCATTTCCTTGCCTCTCTAGGCTCCTGCTCTTCTCCCCTCTCCTCTGTCAGCCTGTAGTCTTTTCAGCCTGCACCATCCTTACCTCCCAGGCCACTTAATCAGTCAACCCACCAAGAACCTGCTGTATGGCAGGCAGGTTGCCAACACTGGGGATAGGGTGCGACCATGGCAGAAAAATCACAGACCTCCAAATTGGACATGGTGGGACAGATTGCCGACAAGGAAGCATAGAGGTAGAGAAGGTAATTTCAAAAGGTAAGAGCTACAATAGGGAAGATAAATTAGAGACATGTGACAGAAAGTAACGGTGGGAGGGGGCACCGTTTTAGCCAGTTTGGTCAAGGAAGGGTTATTTTGAAAAGGTAACATGTACTGCAGAAGACTTGAGTATTGAAAAGGAGTTGGATGTGTGAAGATCTGGGAAAAAGCACCAGATGTGCAAAGGTCCTGAGGCAGCAGGAGCTTGGTGTACCTGAGTCAGGAAGGAGGCAGGTGTGGCTATAACTTAGTGAGCCTAGGGTCCAGAGGTAGAAGATGAAGCTGGGAAAGTTGTAATCTGTAGGAAAGAGTTTGGGGTTGATTCTAGTTGAGTCAGGGAAGACACTGGCAGTTTTTAAGCAGGTGAGTGGTGAGATAATATTTATGTCTTAGAAAGTTTCTGTCCATGCTGAGGGGCAGGAGTGGTGGTGAAGAGGCCAGCTGAGAAGTTTTGTAGTAGCCCAGATATGATGGAGCTTAGATTATCAGTGTAGCAGAAGAGAGGTCACAAGGGGTCAGATTCAGGATACATTTGGGAATTGGACACTGGGTTCAGCAAAGAGATAAAGAAACTAGATTTCTTTTCCTTTTCTCCCTTTTCTCTTCAGCTTCTTCCTTCTCCTCCTCCTCCTCCTTCCTAACCGAATGGTGCCATGTACTAAGCATTGCAGGTTTGAGGTGCATAGAAATCAAAAGAGGTATTTTGGCCACGGCCACCGCTAACCTATAAGGCAACTTGGTGAGAATTAGAAAAAGTACTCGATGTAGAAGGTACCTCTGCTTTGGAGCAAGTGGAGCCCATGGCTTGGCAAACCAGACATGGTCCAGATCAAGCCCCTCCTGCCCCCATGGCTGGCTACCTTGGGCAGTGTACAAGCTGGACAACAGTACAAAGCACCCCTGTTCCTGGCCATATTACATCTGAGATACCTGTCAGGCGTCCAAGGGGAGATGATAGATGGCTGAGTACGTGGGTCTGGATTTCAGGGAGAAAACTGGGGCTAAAGATATGACTTTAGGAGACATAGTAGCTGACAGTATTTAAAGTCAGGATTGGAAGAGATGCCCTGGACCAGCACTGTGGATGAAGAAGCAACACAGGCTGGGAAGAGAGCCAGGGAAACCCCACCGTGTAGCAAGGGGAGGAAGACACAGCAGCAAGACCCAGACAGAGCTGTTGGTGGGACAGGAGGGCAGCCTGGAGAGTATGGCCCAGGGGGCAAATGAAGAAAGTGGCTTGACAAGTAGAGATGGGCTCTATTGGATGTGCTAAGGTTTAAGTAAATGAGACATGAGCAGGGTCCTTGACCAGGTAGAGGCTCTGGGATGCAGAATGCTGGTGATGGAGAGCAAAGCTTGGTCAGGGTGGGCTGGTGAGAGAGGATCAAACAAAGGGACCCTTTGGAGAAGTTCTTATGGAAAGGGGAGAGGAAAAGAGGAGGTGGTGTCAGGGTGGGCTTTTCCAAGATGGGCGAACATTACAAAGATACAGCTTTTTATATGTGCATATGATCCATAAGCAATGGAGACACTGAGGATCCAGGAGAAGGGCCCAGAGCCATGGGGTGGAGAGATGGATGGTGTCCAGGGTGGACTGCAGGTGGCCACCGGGACAGCGGGAGGTGGTCATGCAGGTGGGCTGGTGGTGATGGTTGGACACGGTGTGGCTCTCCACGGCTTCCATCTGTTTTGGTGAAGTTAGAGCCAGAAGAGAAAACTAGAGATCTCAGAGAGTGGGAAGCAAAAGGACCCAGGAAAGTGGCAGGATTGCAGGGCATCATGGCATGGGCTCGCTGCAGATCTGCGGCCGTGGGCACGCATGTGCCTCCAGCTCCTTGAACACGAGCAGGACCACAGGCAGGCAGAGAGCACTCAACCAGGGAAGGCCAGCAGCAGAGGGAGAGAGGGAGGCGGGGGGCTGAGGGTGCATGCAAGGCGGTGGTCAGAGCAGAGGACACAGACGCTAAAGGGGAAGGAAAGGAAAAGCCTGAAGTAAACACAGGAGAATACAATTACAATCTTTGGACAAACAAGACCTTTCTTGGCTCGGTCACAAGGGCAGAAAGGATTAATAAGAGACCATGTGACTAACCAATATGGGTATCAAAGATACTGTAAAGGAAATAAGAAGCAACACTTCCAAAAAGTAATTTTTTGAATCACTTACTAAACCAAGCCCTGTAGTTAGAATTTTCAATGCAGTATTTTTATTGAATCCTCAGCACAATGCTATATTATAGGCACAGGATATGAGTTTAAAGTGTATGCATTTAACTAAGTCATAATGCATCCTCAAACCTGGAAAGAATAGTTACAATATATATGGCAGTCAAAAGATTCAATAGCCATTGAATATTAAAAACCCCTATAAATCAATAAGAAAAAGAACAATCTAATGGAAAGATAAGCAAGTATTCAAACAGGCAACCACAAAAGAAGGAAATGCAAATAGCTAATCATATGTTTCTTGGACTCACCAAGATATAACAAATGAAAATTGCAGTAGTAAATAAAATCTCTTTAGTTTTGCAAAGATGGAAAACCTCTTGGGGGTTGGTACTGTCAAACATTCGTCAAGAGTTTAAACTGGTACAACCTTTGTAATGGGCAATTTGGCAATATTTGAGATGACTTCCTTTCAATAATTCCTCTTCCAAATTTATTTTATGGAAGTAAAGCATGCAAAGCTGTATGTTCAAAGATTTCCTTCTTTCATTATTTACAACAGAAAAAAGGAAATGGTACACATGGCCCCCAATATGGAATTGGTGACATAAATTTTGGGAAACTATAAAGTGACATACAATGGAAAAATGAAAGACACCGAGGTAGAAGCCTCGAAAAGAAAAACTTTACAATATGCTGTTTGGTGAATAAAGGAACTGGATTCATTGTGTAGACTATGATTCGATTTCACCTCATAGGTACTTGTTTGTATATGGAGAAGGGTATAGGATAATTATACACAAAACTATTCCTGTTCTTTGAGGTGTGGGATTTGGGGAAGCTTTCATTTTTACTTTCTATGTTCACCATTTGAGTTATTTTACAACAAACACACAGTATTTTTCTAGTCATAGAAAAGGAAATAAAATGCATCTAATTAAAATTAAGCCAGCTCCCTCAGGATGGGAGTTCCGATTTTTGTACCTTTTGGTACCTAATTACAGGACTTGAGAAGTTCTGCTTGAGAATGCACTAGAAGAGGTGACCACGGAGAACTGCCAAGTTCTGTCGGCCACGAGAGATGTTTGAGAGGGACTTTTTAAAATCAGGGGTAAAATATCTGCATTCTCATCATATGGCTGGTCTTTTTTTCTCATTAACTGAAACATAGTTGACATAATATTCTAAGAGTTTCATGTTGTCTGGTCCTTAAATCCCACTTCAGCTCTACCTGCATTGGCTCTCCTGGGACAGGCAGGATTAGGGCAGGAAGGTGTCTCTGTAGGTGAGCTGAACAAGCTGGCTGCTCACCCCACAGCCCCGGCCTGAAGCGAGGCCAGGCGGCCCTAAGAAGCCAGCCCAGCAGTGGCATGTTTTCCATCTGGGAGGTAGCTCGGAGCCAAGCTCAGCTGCCACAGACAAAGAGGGATGCAGCTTTCCATCTCCTTTCTGTTGGCCCCCACTCCTAAAGCCCCATGAAATCAGCCACCACCCGCCAGCTCTTCACACAGGCAGGGCGGACTCTGCGGGGCTGTCTTGGACCATGACTGAGGGGCCCTGGCAGGGAGGAGTGGAAAACAGTTTCCTGATTCCAAGCCTGAGTCATGGTGGTGAGCCCCTCGCTGCTTTCCAGCAGAGTGCCAATGCGCGCTGCCCTCAGCCAGGGTTCTGAGCCCGCCTCCCAGCCATCCAGTGCGAGGCCCAGGCCAGCGTCAGCTGGGGGTGGCACCCTGCCCCCACAGGGAGTCGGGGCACTCTGGCTGAAGGGCAGCTGGATAGTGAATCTCAGGAACATGTGCTTTTATCAGCTGAAAAGCTCAGGAAGCAGCTGTGTTCTTTGCCCAGAGCCTCCTGTCTTTCCCATTCCACGTACTCAAAGGCAGCCAGAAGCAAACTGACCTGGGCTGTGAAGATTCCGTCTTCGGCTGCAGAAACCTGACTTTGTTGTTGGCACAGTGCTGTCAGCATGAAGATCCCAAAGCAACGGCCTCTCTGCCATTTTGAATTTATCAAATGGACTTCTGCCAGTCTGTCTGGAATAGCAGAGATAAGGATAATCCCATTTTAATTGTATCCAAAATCATTGGATAACATTGGAATTTGATAGAGGTAAAATACCATTGCAACAAGGGAGAAGTTTCTTGAGGTTCAGGAGCATATTATAAATATACCATATGCAGTTTCTAGATGTCTTCCTCAAACAAAGCATTCTGCAAAGTGTTATTACAGCATTCCAGGCCCAGATGAGGATAGATTCACAGACCAGGCAAGTACGGACTTGAGTTGCTAAATATTCAGTGTGTAGCCTTTCACTCACTCACTCATCTGCTGAGAGAATCTTGATAATTGGTCAAAACTGAATTCAGAAGTTCTCTGAAGAGCAAGGCAAATATGATTCTGCCCCTTACAACACCTCAGCTGCTGAGAAGGCAGTTCTGACCAGATGCAGTAAGCATTCTGTCTTTGCCTTTGAGGTGAGGAAGCAGCATGTAGCCCCTGGGCAGGGGAAGAGTGGCTGCAGGTGTGCTGGGAGGCACCAGGCTTAGGAGTGAGCGCTTGAACTCTGGGCCCCTCACTACAGACTGTGAGAGGAGGCCATGAAGTTATCCTTTTTGAATCCCAGCTTCTTTAGCTGTAAAATGGGGATAGCTGTGTCCACTACAGAAGTTTGTTGACTTAATGAAATATCCATAGACCACCTAATTCTGTGCCTGCTACACTGTTAGTGCCAGTTAAGTATTGCTCCCTTTATTGGCATCAGAGATTCTCCATGGAGATGTGGGAGGAAGGTATGGTGGTATCTGTTGGTTAAATGGAAGTTTTCATCCAGAATTTCTTGCCTGGCCTTGACAGTGATATGCATATAATGGCCTGTTTGCATATCAATGTGTTGTTTACCCCTGAGCCACTGGTCCTTCATTAGTCTACAGGTCCAGGGTAAGGGGTGGAGGGTAGCAGCCTCCCTCTCTTCCCCTCTGTTCTGGGTATAGGTAATTGGTCAGGCACTCGCCAGTCACCTGCCCACAGAATTCCTCCTACTGGAAGGGGCCGGGGGAAGCGGGCACGTGCTGTGGCTGGAGGAACAGACCTTGCTCGTGGAGTCGCATGAGAGGGGGTGGACAGTGCTGAGAGAGAGCCTAACGGCCGGGGTTCAGAGAGAGACAGAGCCAGGAGAAATCAAAAAACCTTTCCCCAACCTCTTAGCCGTGTTTTCTTTTGTTCTTATTGGATTATAGCGAACTTGCCCATTGCAGGGAACCCACTTCCTCCTGGAGCTACAGTATCACAATGACTTTTTTTAACTTACATACCTCGTCTCCCCAACATCCCAACTGCCTCAAGTCAGGTATTCAGATTTGCCCCCTCCAGCCTCTATATCCAGGTTTTTTGAAAATCATGGCCATGGAAAATTCATCAAGCTACACTAAGATTTGTGCATTTTATAGGCATGTACCTCAATGTAAAAATAATAATAAAATTATGGCTATGGGCACAGATGTCCCTAATGGGAGTAGGTCTTTATTAGAGGTGCAAGTTCTCCTTGGAGAAACATGCTGAGCGTCCAATACTACAGCATGAATGCAAGTTCTGGACATGCTCACCTAATCCCCAGAAGTGCTTTAGCTTCAGGAGGGGACTGAGTAGAGGTGGGGAGGGAATGGTGATGGGGAAGGGGCATAAGGGGAGGGACAGAAACCAGAAAAGGAAGGCATCCACATCAGAAAATCAGCTTCTCTCTCTCTAATGCCAAATCATTTATTTTGTAGAAAACATATCTGATGCTTTTAGAATGGAATCTCTTCCTACACCAACCATTAGAGTTGATAAAGATTTTCCAAATGATATTAGTAGAAATACCAATTTTACAATGAGCCTAATTGTCACCACATGGTGACATCTGTCCATAGTTATTCCTGAACATCAACTTTCAAAACCACCATTTCTCTTTCATAGAGCACAGAAATATTTAGAAACAATTTTAGAAATTTTTCAAACCTGCAAATCTTTGTTTTTCATCTTGAAATTGTGTTAAATATTTAAGCCATTCCAGAAGGAAAAAAGGGTATTAGGAATAAAGCCATGTATCCATCAGCTAGTTTAATTTTATCGAGCTAAAAACAAATAGAAACATTTTTCTAGAATACATATCAGAGAGATAATAATATAGGACAAGGAAAGAGCATAATGAACACAGATTTCAGGATGGTGGTCACCTTGTGTGGGGAACATGAGAGAAGAGGGTGAGGAGGCCCACAGAGCCTGAGGGTATTGCCCAGGCCTTAGCCTTCTTAGAGGATGTCATGAACCAAAGTCTACTAGAAAATTCTGCCTCCAAAATTCTATGATGTCCTCCCCTAAGAGAGTTAAAGTCCAAGAGGCTCAGTGACAGAAAATTCTAGCTCTTTTCACAATCACAGCTCTAAGAAAGGACCCTGTACTTTCTGAGGAGACACTTCATTCACATGCAATTCAGATTCACAAAGCAATGGGCCAGAGTTGGGACTAGATGTAGTGAAATGATACAAATTTTCTGTTATGTTGTTTAGGCAAACAAAAGGTGGGAATGCCAAATGGTGCCTGTTCTCTTTAGGTGACAAAAAAAAAGTTAAGCAAATCACACAGAAAGCACAAAACAAAGCCCATGCCAGCAGCACACATGAACTTTTGTATTACAGATCATTTCCCCTTCTTTTCAAAGGAAAGGCATTTCCATAAAATGGGTGTATTTACTATACATCTGGTATCAGACCTATTCAAGATTGCTATAGAATGATTATTTATAACTCACAAGCTACTCTTACTATGGAGATTACATCATCATCCCACTGCTATATCACGTCAACATTTGCCCCACTTTTATTGCATTTGTTATCAAGGCTGTGGCTCAGGCAAAATGCCTTTCAAAGAGAAGCCCAGAAAGTTATACATAACATGCATTTCCAATATTCTCTGGGTTTTGAGGATTTATTCCAGTTGGGCCACCCTTGGCCTGAGGAGAAGCCCCTTCTCTCTGGTCCCTTAAACATTCTTTCTCTGGGTAGGAGACTTTCTCAAGGAGTCGGGGAGTAACATCTTCCGTGGGTACAGAGCTTTGTAGGAGTATGAAATCCAGTATGCATTCCATCTTCTTTGGTAATACCATCCCAATTTTGGGGAGGGAGGATAGAATTACTCTTTTCCCAGGAGATGCGTTTGCAGGGATGGTTATTCAAGGTGCCATGCCTTCCTCTAGTTAAGGGACAGACATGGACCCAGGCCAGACCTACACCAAGTAAGCTTTTTGTAATTCAGGGACATCTCTGAAGTTTGAATCACCACACCTTCTAGGGTGGGAATGGGGTGGGGAGGAAAGGGACAGGCATGAAATGCAGGAAAGGACAGTCATTGGAGTTCATTTACTTGAGTGGCAGGCATTTGGGCTTATTGAAATAAATGTCTCAGCCCAGATGGAGCTGCTCCTATCTGGGGTGCCATGTCAGCAAACCCAAACTTAGACAACTTTCATGTCCCCAGAAATGCTCTGCTTGACCAGAAATGCAGTCTGCCAGGCAGCCGATCCCTCAACGGCAAGCCAGCTCTGGGGCCTGTACCGATTTCCCTGTTCTTTATTCTTTATCCTGCTGCCCCATTTGGGGGTTCTCTGGACCCTTGGGAACAGAGACTGCCTGCCTTATGAAGTGTTAAATAAAATGTGTTTGCATCACCTGAAGTTGTCTTTAGTTTTTAACAAATTAGACTGTCACCAAGTTGTAGATCCAAATCCTTCCAATGAATCCTTTACTTTTATCATCTATCATTTACTACTAGGGTGTCCCCCTACCACCTGCAAGCAAAGTACTCCAAGTCCAAGCCCTGGGGGTGCTACTCCCTAGCCAGATGGTCTTGGACAACTCATGTCTGATACATATAGGACACTCTCTGTATGAAGGAGTGGGCCATGTAAGCTGGCAAGTGCAAAGTCCCTGATATGCACAGAGATGGGGATTGAGTTTATACAACTTCGTATGCACTTCTGAGCCACCTCAAAGCTGTATGCTGGTGATAGAATCAATTCAAGCTGCAAACTGAATGCTTACTGGCAGCAAGAGCTCCTGGGGTATGTATCTTCTCCCTCCCACTGGAAAAGAGCCATCAGGACTAATACTGTGCCCTCCTTCCTGAAAAGGAATTCAGAGGTGAATCCTGGGACGGCCCTGCAAATTTCCTCATATTGTCTCTCTTCCTCCTCCCCTACACCTTTGAAAAAAGGACTGGAAGCGATTCATTTACTAGTAGCGGGAAGCACTGCTCAACCCTTTCATCTCTTGGCAGCTCTAGGAAGCAATAGTAACCAGGGGAAATAGCCACCAACACCCCTTTGCAAACCGGGAAGCCTGGGGTATGTTCCAGGGTTGGTTCCCTTCATGGAAGCCACGTAAGGACTGGAGAAATGAACACCCTCATGAAAACAACACCCACCCCACCCCACCCCCGCCAACAACAAAAAAAAAGCTGACTTGAGAACTGGGCTTGGTCAGCCTGGAGTACCTGCCGAGAGCCTCTCTAGGACACTTGTGCCTGGCTGTTCCCTAGGCCAGGTCCTTGCTCTCGTGTCTGAGCATTCATTTCATTGGCAGAGCACCCTGTCTTAATCTGGTTAAAAGCCCAGGCCGTATCCCAGTTACTAATGCGCTATGTAATGGCCATTTCATATCACTTGCTGATTGGGGGTGGGGAACCAGACAAGCCCCAGCAGGGCTGGCTCATCTCTGCTCCATAGCACAGTGGGCCTCACCGGGCTGCCTTGAAAGCTGGAGTAACTCAGAGGGCTGGGTGCTGAGCCAGTGACGGCAGGAGGGTGCCTTCCGAGATGGCTTGGTCACGGTCACACACGTCTGGCACTGGGGTACGGACAGCTGGAGGGCCAAGCTCAGTGGGATTTCGGCTGCAGAGCAGGCGGGGAGGCCCCAGGGAGGGGGCATGCACTGCCTGCCTTGTGCGTCCAGCTACCCGGCCTCGCTCCAGCCAGGTGCTGTTGATGGGTGCAGCGGCCACCTGGCTCAGATTCAGGTGGAGGGGTATCAAGGGATTGGGAGTCATGGCCCCACCCACCACAGTCTGGAGAGAGACTGTGTGGGAGACAGACTGTCTGGGAAGGTTCTTGATGAGCCCTGGAGAAGACCACGTGTAGTCATTATTAGCATTACTCGCAGTTCCCTCAGCTGGGCTTCAAATACAGCTCTCTGACTTCTTTCTGCTGCCCTCAGCCTGCCAGGGAGAAGTGCAGGGGTTTGAGGACTGAGGTACAAGGCCAGCTGTGCCAGCCTGCATGTTAAGCCCCACAGGACCCTGTAAGGAGCCAATGCTGGGAGGCCCAGGTGCGGAGGAACCCAGCTAGGGCTGGGGCTGGGCAAAGAGTGAGTTGAGAAGAACCAGTCCTTTCTCTCCTTCGCCCCTGACCCCCCCATACTGCCCGTGACGGTCCCTCCCTCCCAGTATCTGACCCTGACATGCACAGACTCACAGAAGCATCTCCAAATGCGGGACTTCTCTGCCTTCTGCCTGCTGAGCCTGCCGTCCCCACTGCCACGAAATCCCGACAGCCTGAACTTACGCCCTCCAAGCACTCTCGGAACTGATGAGCTCACGTGAGGGCCAGCTGGGCTGGCGGCACGCAGGTGATGCTCTCTGGAGGCCGAGCATCGTGCAGGCATGGCCGGCTGCTGCATGTCTGTGTGCAGGGACAGCCAGTGTGGAGCAGGCTGTGTGAGGAAGGACCGTGCCTCCACTTGCCTGGCCCTTCTGATGGGCACCGTGAGCTCACGGGCCACCTTAAATAGAAAAGGAAAGAAGAGGTGGTGGAACTGGAAGGGGCAGAAAGAGATGTTACAGTCAGAGCTTTAACAAAATAATCAAAGTCCTTGCACTGAGGCATGAAATTCCAGAGGGTCGGTGGGGTAAGGATTGAAGGATTACAAGGGTCTTGTAAGGACACCCCCCAGAGCGAAGAGGAGCATATGTCAGTGCCTGCTCAGCTTGTGGGTCCCCTACTCCCGGAGGCCCCACCACCCCTCAGGGCTCTCGTCCTCCCAGAGAGTGCGGTATGCAGTCAATCCCAGGGGCAGGACTGTCCCCACAGTCAGCGCCCGCTCTTTGCAAACCACCCTGTTAAATGAGCTGGACCCTCATGAAAGGCTGTGGTCTGGCCCTTTGTGTTGACATTCCCTGTAGGCCTAATTGTGCACCAAGAAATAAAAATACAAGTATAGGACTGAACCCGACAGGAAAATTTATGTTTCACAAATAAGATGGGAGCTCCCCAGCTCCCGGCCTCACTCACATCGAAGGTTCAAGAGCATTGCTCTGGGCTGCTCTGGTGGGTAACTCTCCACACGGGCTGCTGCTATGTCCACCACACAGCACGTGATCTTAAACGTCCATTTCCTGCTTTGGTGGGAAAACAAAGTATATAGTCTGAGTTTTCAATCTCAACAATCCTTGAACCTGGCTCAGCTTTGTGGTCTGGCATAGCTCAACTCTAAAGTCTGGTCTGCTCCAGCCCTGAGCCTCTCTCAGCCTCCTCACTGCAGGGAGACTCATTTGTGTTCTTAGATGGACTGGCCTAAAAATCTCTGTCATTTAGGTCTTCCCTGTCCCATGGTTTGTACCCTGTGGTGGATTGGGTTGTTGTCCCAATTCCTGATGGTCTTATATGGAATTAGATGTCTATGGCTTCCCATGTGAATCTACAGTATGTACAACTACTGCCAGCCACATAGACGCCCCCTCACCTCCCCATTAACGAGGGTTTGGGCACCTGACTTGCTTTGGCTGATGGGATGTGGAAGAACATAACGTGCACACTGTCTTTAAATGTGTTTGGTGGTTTGGCTCACTTTCTGGTACTCTGGTTGCAGAATGACATACACCAGGAACAGACCTAAACCCAGCCTGCAGCCTGAAGCTGAGCTGCCCCAGCCAACCTGCAGACATTAGACGAGAAAAATCAGTCTTCGTAAGCCGTGGAGTTTGGGAATTGTTTATACCACAGCATATTTAAAGCAAAAGCTGACTTACATTCACTCTGGGAGGAGAAAGAGCCCTGCATCATAGTTAATTTTGATATTTTTCTGCATTTATGATTGCAACTGATGACCTCCCAAGAAAGGTCACTTATACCAGCCGGGTCAGCTACTGCCTTAATCCTTCCCAGCCCACAGACTGCCTGAGGATCCCAGCCGCCCTTGATCCCAGGTTACACAGCTTTTGATAGAGGAGGCCGGTGGCTTTGTGGGGCAGCTCACGGACTGATCCAGAACTCAGACACTCTGCCCATCTTTTTCCCCTGTTTAGGGAAGCCCTGGTGATGGGGAGAGGTGGAGGCATAGTAGACCAGCCCCTCTTGGCAGGGGATTGGTCTCTCTTCTCCATGGCTAGTACTGCTTTTTGTTATGGTTGTAAAATATAAAAAAATATAAGATATAATAACATAACATGCATAGCCATGTTAAGTGTACTGCTCTGCGGCATTGAAGCACATATGCATTGCTTTGGGGCCATCACCACCATCTGCAGAATTTTTCATCTCCAGTTGAAACTCTGTACCTATTAAACACTACCTCCCCATTTCCCCCACCCCCAAGGTCTGGCAACCACCATTCCTTTTCCACCTCTAATAAAAATTGACCATTCTAGGTACCCCATCTCAATAGAATTATATATGTGTCCTTTTGTGTCTGGCTTGTATCATTTAGTATAATGCCTTCCAGGTACATCCATATTATAGCATGTATCAGAATTCCCTTCCTTTTTAAGGCTGAACAAACTTCATTGTATGGATACACCACATTTAGTTTATGCATTCATTTGTCAATGGGTATTTGGGTTGCTTCTACCTTTTTGGCTATTGTGAATAATGCTTCTATGAACATGGTATACCAACAAATAGTGCTTCTTACCTATGGTGTATGCACTTGGAGGGTAAATACCAGATGTTACATTTTGGGGGAGTGCTCAAGTCAAAACTGGAAAAATCAATCAAACCTTGATGTTTCCCTGAAGCCTCTCTCCCTGGGCTTGAGGTGAAAGAGATGCAGGGGAAGAAAAGTGCCTTAGCATTCCAACAACTTTTTTCAAAGTATCTCTTTCTCTAATTTCTAACCTCAAACATTTTAAACCTTTGGTTGGTACAAAGCTAAGGGTTGAAAAGTCTTCATCTCTCCCTCTGCAAGTTCTGCCCAGGTAGAGGTCATATGTCATCTCCAAAGGTGGCTGCCATCATTTCCTTCTCTCCCCGCACATCATCTTGCTCCACTCATTGAGAAAGTGAAATCAACTCTTGCCCTGCCCCTTCCAACCTGGCCTGGCCCTGTGATGTGCCCTGAACATGGAGGAAGGGACACTGTGCCAGCCCTGGGCCTAGCCTTTAAGAGACTTGGCACCTTCTGCTTTCCCTCTGGGAGGAATACAGCAATTGTGTAGGTAGGCTAAGTAGGGACCACCATGCTGTGAGGGAGCCCAAGCTAGTCACGTGGAGATGGTGCACAGGGAGAATTGAGACACCAAGCTGGCAGAAGAATCAGGGTGCCAATCACATAACCCCATCTCAACCCACCATTTTGGGCATTCCAGCTGAGGCATGGATGTAAGTGGCAGAGACAAAGCACTCCTTTCATGCCTGGTACGAATCTTTGACCCAAAGTATTTGGGGAAAATAGTGACTGCACGAAGCTTTGGTGTCTGGTTAGGCAGCAACAGATGGTGAGAGCAGTGGTCTAGCGCTTTGCTTTAGAATGTGGGGACGCTTAGCATTTCCTGTTTTCATCTCAGCCTGTTAGAATCTCAGCAGAAATTGGGACAAATGAAATCTCATTTTCACGGCCTGTTACAGACATTTCAAGATATTCTGAGATTTAGATGTGATATTTTGTTAACCTTTAGCAGCCTCTTTTAAAAGATACTATCATCAGGAAGGAGCCTCTAAAAACAAAATTCTGACAGTCAGCAATAGGCTGGCTCCTAACATTTCAAAGCCTGAGGCAAGAATACAAGTGGAGACCCACATACCATATGTCTAGGTACTTAAAGGCGGTAAATCAGGCTAACAACCTATTCAATTAAATAAAATGTGTTCTAACTTGCTGTTTTGAAAAAAACCTACATAAAGATCTCAAAGGCCAAGTTCAAATGGAGAATTCTGAACTCTTTGGTATCCCACATCGGAATATGGAGGTGTTGGGGGAGCCGTCCCCACTCCTGGCCTTTGCTCCACAGCCTGCGTCCTCCCATGAGTGCCGGGCAGCGTTGCCCTCTCCTGGCTGTGCCACAGACGAGAAGCACAGCTGCACAGGGAGCCCACAGGAGCCTTTGGCGTGCACAGTTTCGGTTGGCGGTCAATCACCTCCTGCCCGTGTGGCTGAGCTTTATTTACGGGCCCTCCGGTAGCTCGAGCTAAGACCTCCAGAGGTTGGAACAGAGATGGTAGGTCCCAAAGGCCCATCAGAAATCGTATGATGGGCAGCGGCTAAAGCGCCCAGACAAAGACCTCTTACTAGGTAGGACATTCCAAAGGCCTAGAGATCACCTCCCAGTAGCTGAGGGCAAAGGCTAATCCTTCACTGCACAGGGGCTCAGAGATGGGCTCCCTCCCATCTAAGTTTGGGGTGGTGGTGATCAGAAATACTCCTTATGAAGGACACAATCCCCAGGGGAACAACACAGCTGAAGAAGCACTGTTGGCTACCTAGTGAATTCTCTGAGAAGCCCACATTTTTCAAAGGTACAAGGGATAGAGAGAGGTTCCTAGTCTGAGTGAGAGGCCCAAAGTAGCAGAACCCAGCAGGAATAATGCCAGGAAAGCCTGGAAGGAGCTGAGGCTCATAGAAACCAGCCAAAATAGTCTTATTCACCATGTTCCAGTGGGAGATGCAAAGAACGACCTGCTCTGGGTGACACAGTCATACAGCACATCTCTCCTGCTCCAGAAAGCTCTAGGGAGTGGGGAATCTGTTTCTTGTCCCAGGAGAAAAGCAAGAAAGCTATGAGAAAATTAAAGAGAACAAAAAGCTCTTGAGTAAACACCAAACCTTTGCATCCTATACTTGGATTTGGCTGAGAGTCTAAAAAACTCTCTCATAGTGCCTTTTGTGAGTGAGATGGGGACACATGGACTAGGTGACGGTGTCCGTAGGTAGTTTAGATCTGCTTATTTCTAGCTATAGACCTACCTGTGCTCAAAGGTGGGTTGCTGTCCACCTGGAAGTCACCTCTGATGGCTCTAGCTGGGCTCCTCATTTTTATTGTCAACTTGGATCATTAAATTAAAGGAATTCTTACCACTTTATAGGTGACATGAAGCTAGGGGGGATCACTGATACCCTGAATGAAGAGTCAGGATTCAGAAGGATCTCGACAGAACATTACAGTAGAGGAAGTTTAACTGAGACTAATATGATATATTGTATATATGTTATATAGCTACATGTTTAGGTTGGGGCAGACCTGGCTGATTCATGTGAAAGAACCTGAGGGGATATTAGTTATTGTGAGGTCTGTATGAACCCATCATACAGTTACCTCCACATATTAATCAGAGTTTAGAATGTATTGGGAGAAATAAAGCAAATACAACGATGAAGGTAATAAAAATTATATGGTATTCTGCACTTGTCAGACCACTTCTAAAGGACTGTGCCTATGTTTTGGCTTCCCATTTGAATGATCATGTCCAGGGAAAGGTGGCCCAAGCGAGGCTGACTCTGGAAATGGCATCATTTAGAGCTGGTTAAAGAAACTCCGGGTTTTCAATCTGAAGCAAGAAGGCTTAGATATTTGTTAGCTGTCTTCTACTATGTGAAGGGCCACCATGGAAAAAGGTAATTAGATTTATTCTACAGTACTCAAGGGGGACAAGATTAGGATGAAGGAATGGAAGTTACAAGAAGGGTTTCAACTCAATCCAGGAAAGAATTTTCCAAAATTAATGCCTTATATAGTAGTTAGCTTCCCATCCCTGGAAGTATCCACCTAGGGATATTGCAGAGAAGGCTTTTGGAATCCAGGAGACATAATACCTGAACAAAATGGTGGATAATTTCAAGCACTATGGCAGGTTGCAAGGCTCATCAAATCAGACCATGAAGGCAGCCATCTAATGCTCCTACAGTAATGAAAGAATGGCTCTGGTCCCAGAATTAGATTACATTCCCCCCATAGTTTGGAAGTTTTGTAATAAATCAATAGCTTTGTTGTGCCTAGACTGAGGTTCTGGCTTTTCACATTGGCAACAACAAGCTCTTATTTGACTGTGATGCAGTTGGAATAAAATTAACTCATTTTCCATATGGTCAGGTGTGCAGAAAGCCCACGTTTGTATTCATTTTTCTTGGAGTGTGATTTCTTGGCTTTGTGTTTCAAACGTGCACAGTTCAAGGTCTCCTATTTACAGTTGTTTAGATGTTGAGATGGCCCCGGGACTGACTTCTTATATTTGCTCCTCTGTAACACTCCCAACCACTATAAAAACTAGCTATTTTCTAGAAATTGTACCTTTATTATTTTTCACATACACCATGTGGCACCTGCAAAGATGTATCTGTGCTGACCTTGTAAAAGTCTGACTTGGCTTTTCTTTTCACAGCAAAGAGCACATTTGATGAAAATCAGATGGAGTTTGAGGTCATGAGTGGTAGTTTGCCAATGGAATTATACTTAAGGGATGAGAAAATAACAATAGATGTATATGTCCTGTGGCTAAGAGACAAATTATGTGAAATGGACACTTTCTGAGGCAAAAGGAGACTATATACATTTGCATAAACCTAAGAAAGCTTCTGGGTGTTTCTGGGACTGCAGGGATGTATAAAGAAACTCTCCAATACTTTTGAAGTTAACTTTCCTGAGAATGCAATGTATTTTCCCTAATTGTGGGTGTGCGTATTGTTGCGGTTCTGGCAGACATGTGCTACAGCAAATTCGCAGAAGTTATCGGAAAAATCAGTAGATTTTGCTCATGCTGCTATTCTGTTCCCAACCTGAGATGAAGACAGAAGCCTTCTGTCATCATTTCCTGATATTAGCCCATCAAAATGAGGATTATAATGCTTGGAAACATGAAACATTATGATTGCATTTAGGTTCACCTCCAAACTCTTTTTTTTTCCATTTAAAATGGCTTCTCAATGTTTTAAGAATTTCTAAAAGTCTGAGAAAAGAAAAACCTCATAGATGCCATAAACAGGGGACCCGTGAGCAACATGGGGTTGAACTGTGCAGGTACACATATGCATGGATTTTTTTCAATAAGTATTTTGGAAAACTTTTTGGAGATTTACAACAACTTGGAAAAACATTTTTTCTCTAGATTATTGTAAGAATACAGTATGTAATATATGTAACATATACAATACGTGTTAAACAACAGTTTATATTATCAGTAAGGTTTGTGGTCAACAGCTGGCTGTTAGTAGTTAAGATTTTGGAGAGTCAAAACTTACATGTGGATTTTCGACTGTGTGGGGGTAGGGGGTCAGTGCCTCTAACCCCTCCATTGTGTTCAAGGGTCAACTGGATAGTGTTTTACCAAATCAATGAGCTTTTGGTAAGTACTAATTGGGAAAATACATTTAGTCTTTCAAAATTCAATCAAGAATCCACCCCATGGCTTGAGGGACACCCTTGGCCCAACTCCTTTGTGAAACCCCTCCCTGAAGGAAGAACGAACAATCACAGAGTGGTGTCTTTGGGCTTGTCCCGTGCGGTGGCCTCATGGGAACGCCCAGCTCTCTGAGTGCAGACTCGCTGCGTGCAGATGCGTGAATGTGTGCACGGACTGGGCAGCTCTCCTGACAGTGGAAACTGAGCAAATATAGCGCATCTCAGCTCCTACATTATGGAGTCTGAATTTAGAACTAAAAAGGGACTTTAGGAATGACCTTGCTGCATCTTAGAATATGCTTGGGAGTTTTGGAAAAAAACAGGAAAGCCCTCAAACCTATCAATCCCTGGGCTGTAGGCCAGACCACTTGTGAGTAAAAGAATTGCTGGGCGTAGGACCCAGGCACCTCTGTTTTCTAAGCTACCCAAAGAACCACAGATCCTGTACCAGTCCTTTACCTTACATGGTGGTCACACCATTAACTAGGGCTGGAGCTGGAAGCAGATCCCTCAGGTATATGGTCTTTTTAAATACAAATAACCCAGAAGGGAGAAAACATAAAGTTAGTTTTCGGTCTCCAGCCTTTGCACTCTTCAGTATTTCATTCTTTGGTTGTGTCTCCACTCCTTCCCCATCCTCCTGGACTTCTGTGCCCTCAACGTCCCTCCCCTTCCTGCTGCCCTTGAGTGTTTAGGAAAGACCCGTTCATGGTTCACTGTGATTGGTGTGTGTTTATGATAATAACTTCCCTGGATAGATGCATTTGGACGTATTGCAAAGCCTTTAACGTTAACTCACCCTTCTGGGATTTCAGTTTTATCACCTGTAAATAGAGTTTGGAGTTGAAGTATGCAGTTCCCAAAATGGAATTAGCAAATGTGTAGAGAAGGAATTCTGCTTTGAGGAGGAGACCTTTTGTAATCCTTGAAAACACTGAACACAGTGGCCATGTTGCTCATTTTAACATGGCCTGGCCCTCATGTGTGTTATATATGAATATGTTACATAGTGAATACAGCACGGATTCAGTGCCCACTCTATGCCATAGAGGAAGCCCTGCCCTCAGGGACCCACACCATCCCTTATGCTACCCCACCAACACAAGTGGTTCCACACATCTTTCGGAGAGCTAGGGGTCAGCTGTGAGCCACCTTCCTGAGAAAGACTGCCTAAATAAATCATTTTTCCTAAAGAAGAAAAATAAGAAACATGGTAATAGTTGGACTAAGAAAAATAAAATTTCTAAAATTTTATATAGGGTTATCCACGAACACTGAGCTGGCAGATGCCTTAAATTTTTTAAAATATAATTTTATACTGTGAAATTTTCTATAAGTATATATTACTTTTATAATCAGGAAACACAAATTAATATTTTTTAAAGAGTAAGCCCAGTACTGGAGGCTTGTGAGGTTCAAGGATTAAAGATCCCAGGTGTCTGGTTGGCCAAACCCCAGTTCTCTTACAGATGTTGACCCTTTACCGGTAGGTCTGTTCTTTTGACTTTGATGTTTTCTCTTCCTCCAGGGGTTGTGAGAATGGTTTACAGCCTTTGGAAATTCACCTGCTCAGGGCCTGAGAAGTTCAGTGAAGGACTGGCTCAGATCAGCTCACTTTCCCCCAGAAGATGGAGGGTGACCACTGACTTCCACGATAGGACAAATTAGATGACAAGGATAGCTTTCTTGCTCTCTGCATGTGAACATAAAGTGGCTTTATCTTTAGAAATAGTTGAGAAAAAGAAGTATGGGACATATGGCAAAAGAATATGCACTTAAGGGCTATCTTTGTGCCTAAGAAATCTATTCAATACATATTTATTGAGATTACACTTGAGTATAGCCAAATAGAGCCAATCCTTTCCTCAAGGAGTTTCCAGGTTAGTGCAGGGAGGCAGGTGTCAAGCAACAAAGATAGCAAACTGGGACATGATCTGGAATGTTAGAAGGTGCTAAATGTGTAGAAAAAGATGGGCAAGGCGCTATCAGGATTGAAACAAACACCATGGGGTCTCTGGGGAAGACGTCGGCTCCCTGGGGTTCCTTTCCAGGTCTGGAGGCGAGTGGCACGCAGCCGGAGGAGATCTAGTCCTCTTTGAAAGAGGGCAGATTCCTCATTGTGGGGTGGGGAATTAGTGGCAAGGCAAGCCTATGTCCAGGTCAGGAGTTTCATTCTTAATGGGCCGGTAAGCAGAAGAAAGAGGCTCACCCGGTTCTTGGGTAGATGACCTAATAAGGCTTCTTCCATCTTGCCTGCTTGAGTCTGGCCAGAGAGAGGACTCCCTGTTCTCCCTGGCAGGCACTGCAAAGGCCACAGTGTTTAGGATTTCTGAGCACCCTGAGTGTTTCAGCCAGAGACTCTCCATATGACTTTCCTCAGGGGTGTAGGAGGGAGGAGGAGGGTGTAGAGAGGGGTAGGGGAGAGTGTAGGAGGGAGGGGAGGAGATAGGGAGGGAGGGGGAGACTCCGGGAGGTAGGAGGAGGGATGCAGAAGGGAGGGGTGAGGGGCAGGAGGGAAGGGGAGGAAGGGAGGGGGCCCAGGAGGGAGGGAGAGGGAGCAGGGAGAGGAGCCTCCCATTTCAGTCTTGGCTCCTGTCTATCAGCTGAGACAAGACAGCACAGCGGGAGAAGAGATGAGGAAAAGTGTGGGGCCCCAGTTGTATATGGACAGCTTTTCTAAAATAGTTTGAGCTACAGAGGAGGTAACCAAGAAGGTGAAGAAAATAAAGGCCTATTGAAACAGGGCCATTGGGGGAGTGGAGGCACACCTGCAGGTCTGCCGCAGCCAAAGCGTTTCTTCTCACGGGAGCTGGCTGGGCTCAAAGCAGGGCTGGGCCATGTCAGGTCACACTTCTTGCCTCGCCTCGTTGCAGATGATGTGGGAAAGGACTTCCCCACCTGGAGCGAGGAGAAGTAGCTTGCTTCCTAGTGCTTTTACGCTCTTAGTGTGCTGGGGCAGGAGGGAGCTCCAAGCGCATGGGGTCCCATGTAGCCTTTACCCAGGAGGCCTGGGCCTCGGAGACCATGGCGCTGGGTGCACACAGGCTCCATCCTGCCCAAGGCCCAACCCCAGCTCCCCTCCCAGGGCCTCATCTTTGCTCCTCGGTCTGGTTTCTGGTCTGCCTCCCATAAATAAAAGACTAGAACAGGGGTTTTGTCTGTGATTATGCTTCTGTGCTTTTTGCCTTTTCAAAGCACACTGAGGACGAAAAGTTCATTGAGAGATGGGAAGTCAAGGCCAGTGACAGCTTTGTTGCCCATCAGATATCTAAACTAGGGTGGAGTTGAGGGCATTCCACCCTGGAGTTAAGATTTCTAGGAAAGCAGTTTTTACGGGAAGCCCCATGAGGCTTAAGCAACCCAGGTGGGATCATTAGCATGGGTCTGCGTGCCCAGGAGCTGCCCAGGGCCTCGGGGACCAGACAGGAGGGTTATCCCCACGCACTGCCCCCAGGGAAGGGGCCCTTCCAATGCCGTGTTCTAAAGCAGTTTGGGCTGGCGCTGAGCTATAGAGAGCTCGTAGCAGTAGTTCCTGAATCTGAAGCTGGTGCCGGCCCAGCTTGGTCATGAACTCTGTGTGACCTTGGACAAGTCTCTTCACCTTGAAGGCCTTTTGTTTACCATCACTGCAATGAAGTGGTTAGATTAGTGTTTCTGGAATTGTGTTGGCTGGCCAGAAGGGAGGCAAAACAGAGCTTAGAGGAGGGTCTCCAGCTGTCACCTGACTTCATCCCCAACTCTGCCAGCTGTTTTCAGGTAATACATGATATAATAATATAATATTCTATATAATAATAAATATGATATGATAATGATATAATATATACTGTGGTGGACTTCAGGGTAAGTCTTATTTTTGAAAGAAGAATTGAATTGCCTAATAAGTTTGCACACCCCTGCCGCAGGCCACTTCTGAGGCCCCTCTTCCCACCGCGATCTGGGATTCTATTATTCATTAAACGGTACTGAGCCGTGCCAGAGAGCCCTGGCAGGGTTAGCTCTGCTTATTTAGAAGCCGGAAAAAATGCCAAGAATTCCCAGTCAGAAAAACACCCTCTGGCCCCTCATTTATCTGGAGAGCAGAACAAACTCACTTGACAGATTGTGTAGGTCTAATGAAACACCAGCGTGGGAGAGACGTTTCTACCCCTGGGGGGAATGTATTACTTCTCCCTATCCCGGGGAAGCAGGTGAGGCTGGAGCTGAGACCCTGGGGCAGTGGGCAGAAGCCCTGGGAAGCATCTGAGATCAGCAGGCCTTTGTCACACGTGGATACAATATTTGCGTTTCTTGCTGTTTATGAGGACACTTAAGACCTGTGACCCGTGGTGATATGAAAATCCCACTATAAACAGTAATGGACCTGAAACTTTAGTCTCATGAAAGGAGGGCTGTGTGATAGAAGGTTCCGGGCAGTGGGAGGTGGTGAGACTGACTGTCCAGCAGGTTGAGGGGGAGGTGATGGGGCCCAGCCGGACCAAGTCCACCTCAGGCCAGCAGCTGTCTGGGGCCACTAAATCTGTTACCTTCTTCGCCAGCCTTCTGCTGTGTGAAAGGGCGACTGGCTGAGGGTGGGGCTTGTTCCCCATCACATTGTGTGTAAAATTACATCACTAAGGGATTTTACTATTAGGCCTTAGTAAAGGAAAAATCTGGATTTCAAACTGCAAGGCCAATGTGTGGGAGGAAACTGCTTGGCCAACTCAACATTTACATCTCTGGGTGACTTTTTATGGTTCTTTACTTCACTCAACAAATATTTATTAAACGTCTATGATGGGCCTGACACTGTTCTAGAGATTTGGGTTACATCAGTGAGCAAAACAGACAACTGTGGCCTCCAAGGAGCTTAAATTCTATTGTGTCATTCACTTGCCATTTGCTCCTGAGAGGCATGTTAAATGAGTGTCTGTGGGGGAAATTACAGCGTGGAGGTTATAGCTTGGGTGTTGTGTGGGACACCTGGTCCAGAATCTTCTCTGCTGGCTTAGTTCTCTTCTTAAGCAGGTCTACAGCCGACAGGCACTGTAATGGTGCTTCCCTCCTAGGGCCACAGCAAGATTAAGTAGGGAACCCTCTGCAAGGGCTCGCTCTGACGCCTGGTGCCCTGGAAGCGCTGAACAAGCGGCCGGCCCTACGCTGTCCCGTCTCCTGCATTCTGCCCGCGTGAAGGGTCCCACCACTGGCCCTCTGTTGGTTGCCACAAGTGCTGTGTTTGCGAAGCGCCTCAGAAGGATGAGGTGCGGTTAGCTGTTTGCGTTCCCTGTGTCTGGTGACCTGGCCTAGCGGGTGCTGCCGGCCGGGAAGGGAGCTGCTGCCGGCCCCAGGCTGGCACTGTGCAGGCCTCCTCTGGGCAGACAGCCGGGCCGGCCTCTCCCTTCAGGCTGGCACCCACTCAGAGCACTTCGGCTTTTGGACTTGGCAGGATTCCTGCGCCTAGGAAGAAGACACCTTCCTCCTCCCAGTCTCTCCTGTGACCTGCTCTCTGCAGCCTGACTGCTTTGACAGACACAGCCCAGCTGTGAACTGGCTGTGTGACCTGAAGACCACCGCTTAACCTCTCTGGTCTCAATGTTCTCATCAGCAGAATGGAGATGATAATGCTTACTGCTGAGGGGTGACATGGGGGTTGAGGCACAAGAAAGTGAAGGGCTATAGAACTGTAAGCGCGGTGCTGGTCTCCCTCCCCAGCCAGATCGCAGGGCGCTATTTGGCCCCAACCTTTACCCACAAGGCATGTCTGGTCTTGTTGACTTTCCTTTCAGTGTCACCTTCTAGTCTTCACTGCAGCAGGACTTTTCAGCACATTTGGCCCCTGCTGTGATCATGAAGCCAGGTTGGAGCCTGGCAGAGTACATAGCATCCACGTCTGTTGGACTGAAAGCTTCTCAAAACAGACCAGCTTCATGCCTCTCTGAGGCCTCTCCTTCCTCTTCCACAGAGCCTGGTGTGTGAGAAGTGCTGGCACATATGTCTTTCCCTGTGGGATGGACACATGCATGAGCGAGGAGCTGGCCTCTCTCTCCTGAACACCTGCTTATCTTGTGTCATGACCTCCCATGGCATGTCCTTGCACTGTTTCTGAAACTTGCTCAGAGGCCTGACGTTCTTTCCTGGGCTTTCAGAGGCAAGGCCAAGTAGGCAAGTCCTGGGGAGCTGAGCTCAAAGTCTTGGAGAAGGTTCTGGTTAAGCACAGATCTCTGATGATCCCACAGGCTGGCTCCTGGGGTGTGCTCTGCGACCTGTGTGTCCTGTCCTCTCCTGGCCATCAGTGGCTCCTAGATGCTCTTCTCAAGGATGACTGATGACATTCATGTGGCTCAAATGTGCTTCTCTCTGGACGGAAAACTGCATGGGGTTTCACAGACAACACCTGGGGTTCCTCTGACCACACCTGACAGGTGAGCCTGGTAGCAAAATCCAATGGAGAGTTAAAGTGATCTTAAGATAATGCACCCCAAGTTCCCACCTTCACCTGATTATATGAGTGATAAAATGAAGACAATACCTAATGCAGGAAATAGCCTGCCTGAAGGATCAGGTTAATTACTTTAACCCTCATTCCCCATTTTTAGTGAGAGTCTGGTTATAATCAATCATGTAATAAGAGTCACCAGATTAATCTGGGGAGGAGAGTAAAATGATACTTATAGAGACAATAGATGCTGATGAGAGCTAATGAGAAAATAGAGCATTCACAAGTGCCACGAGGATTTAATGAGTCTCAGTCTTCTGATCAGAGAGGAAATGCACCTCATTGCACTGTTTTTTCTTTGGCTGCCATGTGCCATCACTTTAAAACCGGATCTCAGTTCTTCTGTGGGATGGTGTCTTACAAATGAGTTTCAGCCCCAGGCAAGTTTGCTATAGATTCACTGTGACCAAAGAAATTTACAGAAAAGGGTTCTTGGGGTGAAAAGGTTATACCCAACTTTATTTCCAGGTGGCAGGTCAGTCACTAAAATCCCGTTCACTCAGAGCCAGTCTGTGTTATCACTGCTGCTTCGGATGCAGCAAGCGGGTCTCTG
Source organism: Smutsia gigantea (assembly GCA_032199065.1). Taxonomy (NCBI): domain Eukaryota; kingdom Metazoa; phylum Chordata; class Mammalia; order Pholidota; family Manidae; genus Smutsia; species Smutsia gigantea. Next base: position 126,573 of record JAVSCE010013803.1, on the reverse strand, counting down.
CCTCTGGACCCCTCTGTCTGCACAGCCGTCCTCTGGGCCTCTGTGCACAGCCGTCCTGCACAGCCGTCCTCTGAGCCTCTCTGCATAGTCGTACCACACAGCCGTCCTCCGGGCCTCTGTGCACAGCCGTCCCACACAGCCGTCCTCTGGGCCTCTGTGCACAGCCGTCCCGCACAGCCGTCCTCCGGGCCTCTGTGCACAGCCGTCCCGCACAGCCGTCCTCCGGGCCTCTGTGCACAGCCGTCCCGCACAGCCGTCCTCCGGGCCTCTGTGCACAGCCGTCCCGCACAGCCGTCCTCCGAGCCTCTGTCCTCGGCGCTGCCACCACTCCAGCCTCTGCTCCCCTCTCCTGCAGCCTTTTTCACCCTGCCACCCCATCGCGCCCAGAGCACTGGGCAGAACTCTTTATATTAACACAATAATGGCTTATTGCCTAAAGGTGTGGATGTGGTAGCATAGCAATAGGCCAGTTACATCATCAGGTGGTTTAAGTTCAGTGAGGATCCTGGCCATAGGAACCCCACTTTACCCACAGATGGAGCTGAAGGATGCATTTGCATAATGACAAACTCAGGCTGTGGTCTTGATAAAATAAGGCTACAGCCCTCAGTAAACCTGCTTCCCAGTTTCCAAGGCATGGGCTAGTGCCCTACTCTTAAATCTGGGCTGGCTGACCCTTGAACAACAGAGGTTTGTACCATGCAGGTCTACTTATATGCAAATTTTTTTCAATGAATATATTGGAGATTTTTTGGCGATTTTCAACAATTTGAAAAAACATTTTATCTTCTTTAGCTTATTTATAATAATGTGGCCAAGCCACATTGACACATAGAATTAACCATCACATCATCTATGGGCAAAGAACTAGTTTCCTTTGATTTTGCCACAAGGGTATCATCTGCTTTCTGGAGAGAAACCCTCACTAGGAAATAGGAGACCTGAACTGTAATCCAGCCACTGCCACTTTATTAGCAGCATATCTGTTAATTTCTCTGAGCCTCAATTTCTCCCACTGGGTTAATTTTGGTATCTATTTTTGTTCTTTCACCTTATTACCTCTTAGAGGCAAGTTTAACAAGATGTTTATTCTTATGGACAAGCCTCATAGTAATCAAAAGCATATTCTTCAGCACACTGAGGGCTTGGGGTGGCATTGCTCTATGCCACAGGCCAGAGGAAATTAATTCTGAAAAGACTACAGGTCATGGGATCAGGTAATTAATTTTTATCTCGACAGTAAATGCTTGTGTGATTTACTACATGACTATGAGATTTTCAAGTAAACGTCTTAGGTAAAGATCCTTTAAAAATTGCCAAAGAATTTATGAACACCTAGAGGAAGAAATTCTTACCGAGGAAGAACATTGGCTGCTTGGGTTGCAGAAGGTAACAGTGGGACACTGGGTGTTGCCTCCCTGGCATCCACTCCATCTCTCCCTTGCTGGGTGGAGCCACATTTGGTCTGGTGGGTTGGTCCCATTCCTGCTCCAACAGGGGCCTTGATTCATCTGATACCAGTCAGAATAACCCCACCTCTTGGTTCAGGGGAAGACACCGGCTTGAATTGCTCCAATCAGACTGAAACTCAGAACTCTTCGTTAGTGCCTAGGGGAAGAAAAGTGTGCTTTTTGTGTTGTGGTAGACATATTGATACAAGGCCTAGGAAACTGCCACCTTTTGCTAGCAAACGTAGTGAGGGGCAGATTTGCAGAGAGCTCTGGTGGTTTTCCCTGTGCTTACCACAGAAGAAGACAAGTGATTATGACGCTGTCCATTAATGTGGCTCAGGGACGGTGGCAGAAGGCCAAGGAGGTCACACGGACTGCAGCAAGGGCCAGCTCCATGGCTCCAGGAGAGTGGGGTATGGCCACGGACAGAACAGGAAGATGGCTCTTGCAGTGGATGCTTGCATGGACATATAGCCTGAGGACTAGATATCCCCTCAATGACTTCACAGTAAAAGAATCTACTGGAACTCAGACTCATCCCCAGGGAAAATGGAGGAACGTCAAATTAATTGATACCCCATTCTTTGCAAAATTGGCTTTTTAAATAGAAATGAAGTTGAGTAATAGACAAGCTAAGTTATCTTTCTTGCATATGTGACAGTCAAGAACTCTACACATAGGGCTTCCAATAAAACTTCGTTAAACAAATGATTGACATGAAGACATTGAGTAGAAATCTGCCTCCCGTGACATGTATACATTTCTTCTGATTCCTTTCCTTGGGCCACACCGAACTCATCAAATCCCTCCTCTACCAGAGAAATCTTATTTTTGCCAAATCAATCACTGACAGTTCCATCAGAGGGAAGCTCTTATGTCACACTTTTTTAATATCAGCATTATCGAGATATAATTTATATACAATAAAACATACCCGTTCTAAGTGGACAGTTCAATGAAATTTGACCAATGTACACACCCATGTGACCACTACCACAATGAAAATGTAATGCATTTCCATGAACCCCCAAATTCCCAGCTGGCCCTTTGCAATCACTCTCCCCCAACACCAAAATTGGCCTGAGAAAACTACTTTCTTGCTCCCTGTCACTCCTGATTAGTTTTGCCTTGCCAATAATTTCATATAAACAGAATCATATGCCATATTTTAAGTTTTTATAAAGTAAGTGGAAAAGCCAGAGAAACCCCATCCAACAGAAAGCATCTGCCCGGCCAGCTCGCGGTGGCACTGCGCAGACTGGAAGCAGCCCACCTGGCAGAGCCCGCACGGCGCCTTCCTCCCCACCTGCTCTCGCTCAGGGTCCCATTCTCTGTGGCGCTCTGGGTTCACCACCACCTCCCTCCCCGGCTCTTGGAGCTGCATTTCCTTTCTTGGCCCACCGCTGCCAGTTGGGAACGTAAACAACAAATGAAACCCCTGGAAAAGCATCTTTGCTGAAGAGTTCGCTAATCTGTGGGGAGAAGCAGACAGGAAGTGTGTCCACTTGGTTCTTACCGACATCCCAGATAAAGTAAACTCCCCACTTCCTCTACAGCTGCCTCAGGAAGTGGCCTCTCCGACACCACGAGGGACGCTTCAGTTTCTCATCACTTGACAGCTGGACGCCGCTTGCTCTCATGGGTTCTAGTGCTATCTTTCCCCCGCTTGTAATGACTACTTTTTTCTTTCTTCATCTTGTTCACCTCCAGACTGAAAAGAGTGTGAGAGAGAGTGATGGCCCTGTCTTTTAATTGCTTCCTCTTCTCCCTAAACCTGTCTGGTTCTTCACCCACATGCAGAACATTTTTGTGACTGAGCGGCCAGAAATGGGTTCCTGGAGCCCAGCTATCAGTTGACATATTGTTGTCATTCTTCCCAGTAAAAACACTTCCACTAAACAGCGACTGGTGGGAATAGAATATATCTACACAGAAGAGAAAATGAGTATGTACTGCATATAAACCTGAGAACATTACCCCACTTGTTCTCTGCAGTGTATCAGCACGCACAGGAGACATGTCTGTGCCTCCCACAGTTGTGTTGGTTGGGCCAGTGGTTCTCAAAACGGGGTCCTCAGACCAGTGCCATTGGCATCACTTGATGTGTTAGTTATCTCTTGCTGGGTAACAAGTTAGCCCAAAACTTAGTGGCTTTACAACCTAAGTGTCCATCAGTAGATGAATGGATAAAGAAGATGTGGGACATATACACAATGGAATATTATTCAGCCATAAGAAGAAAACAAATCCTACCATTTGCAACAACATGGATGGAGCTAGAGGGTATTATGCTCAGTGAAATAAGTCAAGCTGAAAAAGGCAAGTACCAAATGATTTCACTCATATGTGGAGTATAAGAACTGAGAAAAAAACCGAAGGAACAAAACAGCAGGAGACTCACAGAACCCGAGAACGGACTAACAGTTACCAAAGGGAAAGGGACTGGGGAGGATGGGTAGGAAGGGAGGGATAAGGGGGAAGAAGGGGCATTACGATTAGCAGACGTAATGTTGGGGGGGCACGGGGAGGGCTGTACAACCCAGAGAGGACAAATAGTGACTCTATGGCATCTCTCTACGCTGATGGACAGTGACTGTAATGGGGTTGGGGGGGGGACCTGATGAAGGGGGTAGTGTAATCATCATAATATTACTCATTTAATTGTAGATTAATGATATCTAAATAAACTTATTAAAAAATAAAAAAATAAATAATAAAAAAAACTTAGTGGCTTTAAATACCAACCAACTTTATTATTTCTCACAGTTTGTGGGTCAGGACTTTAGGAGTGACTTAGCTGAGAGATCATGACTTGGTGCCTTTCGTGAGGTTTCAGTCAAGGTGTCAGAGCTGCAGTCTTCTGAAGGCTCATCTGGGGCTGGAAGCTGATGCCCAGAGAGGGGGAGAGATCATGCAGTGAAGCTGCTGTGCATTTTAGAACCTTGTCTTGAAACCACATGCCATCGTGTCCATCAGATATAGTTAGGATGGAGTCACTAAATCTAGTCCATGCTCAAAGGAAGGAAAATAAAGTCCTACATTTTGAAATAATTTGTGCACATATGTTAAAAATATTGCACCTAGCTGAGAAGTATAAACCTTGGGCCCCACTCCAGATCTACTGAAGTTTGAATCCAACAGTCTGCTTCACAAGCTTGAGCCCTGTGGGTGACTCTGAGGCTATCTAAAGTTGGAGATCCATAGGTTAGACTAAAGAACAATGAAAAAACTCAACTCACTGGTGGGCAACAGAGATGAAGCCTTACCAACCCGGGCTACATTCTAGAGGCTGAGTTCTAATGAATGCAATGAAAGGTACTGGCCTTACTTCAAGTTAGTCCCCAACAGAGGTGTGGAAAGCAGAATAATGGTCCCCCAAAAGATGCCCAAAACCTACAAACCTGTGAATATGTTACCTAACATGGCCAAAGGGACTTAGTGGCTGTGAGTACATTAAGGCTCTTGAGGTGGAGGGATTACCTTGGACTAACCAGATGGCCCAAGTGTAATCACAAAGGTCCTTAAAAGAGGGAGGCAAGAGGGTCAAAGTCAGAGAGAGCATCAGAGGAGGAAATGTGATGATAGACTCAGTTAGAGAAAGACTTGAAGATGTCACACTGCTGGCTTTGAACATGGAGAAAGGGGCCATGTGCCAAGGAATGCAGGCAACATCTAGAACCTAGAAAAGTCAAGAAAACAGAGGCCCCACCTAGAGCCTTGAGAAGAAACACAGCCCTGCCAATACCTTGGGTTTAGCCCAGGGAGACTCATTTTGGACTTCTGAACTCCAGAGTTACAGGAGAATTAACCTGTCATTTGTTACAACAGCAATAGGAAGCTAAAACAAAAGGGTTTGCCTGAACCTTCCTTTTGGTGGAATAGAGAGGAGAGTAAGAGCATCTGACCTGCTTCCTTAGACGTTTCTGCAAGGACAGTAGAAATGTATTTTATTGCAGAGTCTCTCCTTGTATTATTACCTAGAGAAGAAAAATCTCTAGAACTGTGCTGTCCAGTGCAGTAGTCATTAACACTATATAAACTTACATTTAAATTAATTCAAATGACATAGAATTAAAAATTAGTTCTCAGTCCCCTGGCCACATTTCAAGGGCTCAATAGCCAAACATTGCTAGTGGCTAATGTACCAGGCAGAACAGCTAAAGAACACTTTCTTCATTGCAGAAAGTTCTATTAGACAGTGCTACTAGAGTCTCTGATCTTTCCCGATTTTAAATAAGCTTTTGCAGAAATCTTGTTGCACATCTTGTCCATGACTACGATTGCAAGTTGGTAGTTTGGATTCTTTTAGCTCCTTAACTTGTATTTATTTGCAGGGTTCATTAACCAGGTTTTTAAAACTGTGTTTCAAGGACACATGGGATTCATGCTATAAGGACCAGGACATGCGGGAAGCATGTCTCTGCATCCGTGTGTGAAAGGAGAAGATGGTAGGACAGGGCCTTTACCTCTGCCTTGACTATAACACCTTCCTCCTTTTTGTTTTCTATTGAGCGCATTGGGCCATTTCATTTGAAGAAGCCATTTCATTTCCAAGGTCTCCTGGAAGTCATTTAGGCAAGATTCCTTCTCACTAAGTGACCAGAGGCAATAAATCAGTTGCCCTTGAATACTGACATGGATTCATCATCTGGAGTTTCTGTGTTTGTGAAGATTTCTTCAAAAACTTGATCCAACAAATTTTAGAGGATGCAATTAAGTTGAAAAGTAGTGTAGTGGGTTAATCATTTTCCTCCTAGGATTAACTCAACTGTTTTACATTTCTAGTCTCAGAAATGTTGCAATCTGTCTTAAACACACATACACACACACACACACACACACACATTTTATAGAACATACCGTACTGTGTGTTGCAGTAAAGTTTTCTAGTGCTTCTGGCCAAAGGCAATAAACACTGGATGGAAAGGGAGAGCCTTTGGCAGTTTCTTCGAACCATGTAATTTCAAACCCAAAGGGACTTCTTAGCAGACTGACAGCCCCTGTGGTTCAGGCTGGCTGGCTAAGTGGTAGGAGCCTTGTGCTTGATTGGTGAAGTTACTAAATTTCTTATATTTTAAATGTTAAAAGTATAGAATGGTTCTTGTGTCTTTGGGCCCATAATTTCACCTTGTCAGATACTATCTTGCACTAAATACATATATAAATTTCCAACAAAAGCAAGATTTCCTGGGAATAGTGAGCATGCCTGTGCTTCTACCCTTCCTGGGCAGACTAAACGCCCAATACAGGCTCACTGAGATGACTGCCATGGCTCTGCTACAGACACGAGCCTGTCTCTCGAGTCGGCCTGGGTCACAGAGCCTCTCTAGGCCTCACTTTTCCCTTCTCTGAAAATCCAGAAGGTTTCTGGGTTAGAGCAGCTCTGTTTCTTCCTGGCTCTGAAGTTCTTTGATGATGTCATGAAAATAATTAGAATCAAACAGTTCGCAATTTTCAGGTAAGAAGGGAAATCCATCATGTATGATAATAATAACAGAAAAGTTAGACCATATTTAATAGCAATCACTATTTCCATGTAAGGTGCAAAATGCATCTGTAGCCATGTATAAATGAGAACAAGTCTCATTTTAAAATACTATGGAGGTAATTAAAATCCCAAGGTTCTGGGAGGGGCCTTAGCAATATGATTACACATTCATATATTTTGTAAACCTGGAAAAGTGCAGGATTTGAGCTGTAATCTGTGAAGACTGACATCTCCCTCCATTCATGCTTCCTCTCCTCCTGGACTGGGTTGGAGTGGCCTTGGACATTTTGGGGACCCAGATGAAGAAAGAGGACTCAGGGGTGCATTTCCTTTGAGTTTATTAGATGTGTCAATGTGATTCACTCCAAGGACTCTAGGAAATCACTAAAAGTTTAGGGTTTTCCCTATTCCTACAAAAACTCTGGTGGAGGGCTTAATGAGTCAAAACAATTACCAAGAAGTCAGAGAACAGGAAAGGAGAGGAAAATGAAAAACCCTTAAAGAATAGTTTACCTTTGAATAACCAGTGCTATTTGAATAGCCAGCAGCCCTTTGGAATTAGGTAGGTGTGTTGGGAATAAGGGCTTTGGGATCAGGTTGCGTTCAAGTCTCAGTTGTGTCAGATGCTAACTGTGTCATTACAGATAAAATATTTTTCTTGGAATCTGTTCCCTCAACCATTAATGGGGATAAGTTAACGTCCATGGTTGTTGTGAACTTCAAATGCTATAACATTAATATGCACAGAGAAGGCCTAATAGGCACTCCATAAATTCCAGCTTTTTAAAAATCATGCCACAGAATCTTCCCTTATGGTACAGTTAGTCTGAATATCAAAAATGCCAAGCAAGGGAAAAGATTGCCTTCAGAGACTGTTGAAGGTGGAGGGGCACTGAGATGTTTAAATGAGGAAATTGGGGCTTTGCAAAGCTGTGACACACCGCAGGTCATGCCTCTAGGAAGCGGCAAAGCTGGTCTTGAAAGCCACATGTCCTAACCTGAAATATAGTCAGAACAGTTGGGTCCCCTTATGTTGAAGACATGCATCACACAGAGGCCGTGCATATGGCCTGCGAAGGCAGTCATCTCTGTCAGTGCTGGGTCTGGGCATGTGTGCTCTGCTATGAACCTCACAACCATGCTCTGAGACCACTGCCATACAGTCCTGTTCTACATGAAAAAGCTGGCCAGAAGTATAAAGAGTTTGCTCAGGGTCACACAGCGACAGATGACAGACTTAAATTCAGTCCAAGGTCTGTGTGACCCCAAAGGTGCACCCTTCCCCATTTCACACCACCCTGGCCACTAAGGCCCGGTGTGTGTCCGCCAGGGGCTCTGTCCATCTCTGACAAGCTGAAACTGCAAAGCCACTTGCTGCAGTCCCTTCTGACTGTAAGCTTGGCAATGCCACCAGGACCACCGCTTTCTAGTCACTTAGTCACCCCTAAAAGAGGCTGTCTTGGATGTATTCATAATTGCCTTTCAGAGGTTTATAAAGTCACTATTTTTCAGAAATATTTTTCATCAAGTCAAAAATTAGTGGAAAAACTCAAGAATTTGTTTGGGTCATGGCCTGAGCAGATGCACAGCCGGAGGCAACCAAATGTCACATTTCTTTCGCCTGAAAAGCCAGGGAGCCCCATGGTCCTCAGCCGTGGCTGACTTCAGGGCCACTCGGGAAGCTTCACGGTGATCCTGCGTCCGGGCTCCACCCAGACGGACAGACTGTCCGAGAGTGGGGCCCGGCACTGGCAGCTTTTACAGGCTCACTAGATGAGATGAGTGCATAACCGCTGAAGTTAGGTAAAGATTAGAAGGTCTTTTTCAATAATCTCCATTGTTGAATTTCTGATACTCTCAAAAAAAAAAAGCTACATTATTAACCAAGAGGCAATTTTACACAGTGGTGTGGAGGTGTGGGTTGGTAAATTTTTTTAAAGGGTAACTCATTACTGTATTATCAAAAGCTTTAAAAACTGCATATTGTTATCCACCATTTCAATTTCCAGGGCTTTATCCCAGGAAGATGAAAAGATGTCGAGATGTCTCCAAAGAAATTCGTATGGAAGTTCATTTAAGGTGTTATTTATTTTTGCCAGCAAATTTTGGAGATAAGTTGGATATGCAATATTCAAGATGATGATTTGAGAAAGCTATGGTGTATTCAATTAAGGGAATACAACCATTCGATTTCTATTCAGGCTCATGTTAACCAGCATAGGAAATACTGTGGTAGGAATGGTATGAGCTGATTTTTTATTAAGCATACATAGATTTTTCATATACATGGGGGAAAATGTTGAAGGGATTTACTTTCAAACTTATGTTATCAGTTGTTGGATGGTTTACCTTAGATGGTTGGCTTATGACTGTTTCTTTTTTCCAGATTTATTGAAATATAATGGACATGTAACATGACTGATGTTCTTTTTCATTTAACGCACTTTGCTTTATTGTGCAGATGTTATGTTTTTTACAACTTGAAGGTCTGTGGCAACCCTGTATTAGGCAAGTCTATTTGCACCATTTTTCCAACAGCATTTTGCTCACTTCATAAACATGACTGATTTTTTTAATCCTCTCTTGGGCTTTCCAAATGTTCTATTCTGAGTATTGTTATTGTTTAATTAGAAACAATAGGAAAGTGGTCTGTAAAAATGCTAATTTAAAATGTAATCTAGAACGTGCGTGCCTCTGTGCCTTCTTACCTTCATGCATTTATTTTTCACAGCAAGTGTAACTGGCATTTGCAGGAACAACTGTTCAGCTGTCTTTGTTAAACTCAGCTGTCTTCAGGACAGATTAAGGCATTCTCTCTTTTTTTAACTACCCCGATCTGCCTTGACTGGAGTCAATAGTTAAGGTCAGATGAGTTTTGGGGAGAGTATGAGCTAACTCTCAGAGAAACAGAAATGCTGTAAGGGAAGTCCACAAAACAACATTGAGCTTGGCTCTCAGGAAAGAACACCTTTTTGCAGAATGAATAAGTGAAGACTATATTGGTAATACTCCCAGCAGAAAAGAACAGAGAGAAAGCCATGTGTGGCTTTAGAGAAGAAAGAGCAAGATTGTTTTTTTAATAGTTGCACTATCCCTTTAAAAATCGGACAAAAGTGTTCAACAGAGAAAGTGGCAGCGAAGTCAGAGTGGCATAAAGCACAAAGCTTCAGCGAGGAGAGAGCTTGGATGGTGAACAGACATCCTCGTGGATTCCAGGAAAAGCTCTGCTTCAGGTCAGAGCAACCTCTCTGCTCGGTGTCATGATGGCATTTGATGAAAGTAACTTTTTTAAAGCTTGGATGCTGGAGTTAAAGCCTAACGTGTCAACTGAGGTATTACAAGGAGATGCTGTGAGAATTAATATGATACTAAGTTCAGATGCGTCTGGGAGAGGAAATAGGCAGGATTAATGATAATTAAAAAAAATTAATTAACTGATTAATTTTGTTTGAGGTACACACAACAAAACACACAAGTGTACAGCTTGATGAATTTTGACATGTAATACACCTGTGTAACCATGACCCAGATCAAGATATCAGACATCTTCATTGTTTCCCTCTTCACTTAGGAAACGACAGTTTTATGGAGTGTGTTCACCCTACTCTCTCCGGGTGGTTCAAGTGTCCCATCCGAGCCACAGAAGCTGCTTCCCGGCCCTGGGCTCACAGGGAGCCATCAGGGCTGGGTGCAAGGGCGCAGGGGGCAGTGTGTGACAGCTGCTCGGCAGCTGCTTATGTTGCAGGAGTCAAGATGCTACGGAGCAGGCTGACTTTCTAACTGACTTGGGCAAAGGAATTTCTATTCTGGGAGGAGCAGAGGCCCTGAGGCCACAGTGGCACCTGCAGGGAGCGGGCTATAGTGGGAGGTCATGATCACTAGGGAGTAGGTGATGGACCCTTGGTCCATCTGATCTGAATCACAGCACTTTCCCTAAAGCCAATCTGCCCACAAGCTGATGAATACTGATTTGCTCAGAGAAATGCCTTCTCCCTAAACTAGGACTTACTCTGCCAAGAGTTAACTTGGCTGATGGCAGGATCAGGGGCCACTTACGTGACTCTTGCTGTCATAGATGTCCCTCTCAGTCCAGTCAGGGTTTGCCTTTCCCAAGGCGGATGGGGTGAGAGAATCTGCTCAGACTGTCACCATTGTCGATAAGCAACATAAGCTCATCCCAGCTCCCCACTAGCAGAGGAGCCAGGTGAGTATGGCAGAGATGTAGGTCAGAGCACAGGCTGTGGTCCCTGCCAACCTTGGGTTCAAATCCCAGCCAGGACAGGGGCACGGCTGGGGTCAGTGTCAGGTGAGTCAGGCTGGGTCTTACAAGGCCAGGTCCTGTCTTTATTTAGAATTTTGATATTTTGTTCATGATTGGAGTTTTCCATTAATTTTGGTTTTCTAAACTATTGACATATCGTTTGCCCCGATTACTGAGTTTGGGGCTCCCCTTTCAATTTTGTACCCCAGGCGAGCACCTCAAGAGCCTCCCTAGTCCCAGCTGAGCCCGGCCCTACCAGCCCAACCCCTTCTGTGAGGTTGGACAAGTTGCTTTTAATCTCACTTTCGTTGTCCCTAAAATGGGGTGACTGACAGAACGCATCTGACAAAGTTTTGTGAAATGCAACGAGACAATGCGCATAAGGCCCTTAGCACAGCCTCTCAACTACAGTGGCCCCTTTACCTTTGCTTTGTCACCCAGTGACTAGGGCTGGCGTGTTGCAGGCAGCAGTGGACAGTGTGAGCCTCCTGCATCATTTGCTTGAAGAGAGAACTGGGGTCAGTGCCACAAAAATAAGAACCGCAACCTGAGACAGAAAATGGCCCATCAAAGCCATTTCTGGACCTTTCGGATCTGGCTCAGCCCATTTCTAATGGTGATCGGGACTGTACCATGGGCTGGGCTCGCAGTTGTTAAAAGACATGGGCAGACCCACAGTTCCCAGGGTAGAAGGAATGCTCTTTGCTGAGCATGGACCAAAATCATGGTGTATGTTGGAAAGCAGAGGCAAGCGTTCGCCTCTTGGACATACTGGCTTCAGCTTAGGGCTTTGCCAGGTATGAGTAGGAAATACAGGCCTGAGTAGTAGACTGAATTCCTTGTGAAACTAGGGGTGTGTTCAGGGTGAAAAGATGTGTGAAGAAACCATTTTACCAACCACACCCACCCTTCCATACATCCTGGAACATAACAATTTATGATTTCAATGGCCGTTCTACTGTGCCCCCCAAAGAAAACCATTTTGGGGTGTCTCAAATGCATCAAATTACATCAGTAAAACTGGATATATTTCATGTTTAGCAGAAAAATTGAAATCATTTCTTTGAAATTTTTAGAAAACATTCAGCTAACAGATTCATTGTGGACTAGTGAAATTTGTGGGATTGTTCCACGTTTAAGGCTTTTTGCACTGAAAACTTCTGTCCTATTTCCTGGAATAAAATTCAATTCTAAAGGAAATGATAAATTGGGAAGTGATTGGTGAACTTTTGATTCCAAACCTCTTTACTACCTGGAGTCTGGAAATAGCTTGTGACAGGCAGAATAATAGCCTGCAAAGCTGTCCACAACCTAGTCCCGGGAACCTGTGAATATGTTACCTTCCATGGTAACAGTGTTTGCAGATGTGATCAAGTTAAGGATCTTGAGATGAGGAGGTCATCCTGGGTTATTTGCACTTGTCATGTGGGTCTTTAAAATCAGAGACCCTTTCCCTGCAGTGGTCAGAGGGAGATGAGGCCACGGAAGCAGGGTCAGAGTGGTGGTGTAAACTTGCTGGCCTCCAAGAAGGAGGAAGGGGCCACAGGCCGAAGCCTCTAGAAGCAGAAAAGACAAGGAAATAGATTTTCTCCTAGAACCTCCCTAAAGAACCTGATGATACCTTGGTTTCACCTCAGTGAGATCAGTATTGGACTCGTAATTTACAGAACAGCAAGATAACAAATTTGTGTTGTTTTCAGCCACTTGGTTTGTGGCAATTTGTTATAGCAACAATAGGAAACTAACACATAATTGCAATCATGTAACTTCCCATTCGTCACTTTTATTACATAGTATAGACTTATTAGGTATACTTAAAAGCAAACCCTAGCATAGTATTTTTATTTTAATATTTTCATTGTTGGAGCTCGCATCCTAATTTTTCTCCTCATTTATCTTAAGATGGTGTGCCTGTCAGGCTCTGATGGGCCTCTGGGTGTGAAAAAGGAATCTGGGATTATTCCTCACAAGATCCTCCTTCCAAATGCGAGAGATGATGAAGGATCTGCACACCAGGACATGCCCAGGGAGAAGAGAGGCCGTAACCACGGCAACTGGGTCATGTGGAGCAAGATGTAAATCCTTGAAATCACTTTAAATGAAACATAAACATTGAGTTAGCATGAGGGCCACAGTTTCTGGGTGGCTGGCTTTAACTTTGGCAATCAGGATTTAGAGAGAAAATTCTCCAGTTTTAATGGCCTCCAGATGTTCTTCTGGTCCCAGCTGAAAATTTTTCATCACTTATGGTTAATATTTTTGTCAGCAGCCAAGTTTTATTGTCACATCTCCAAATTGGAGGTAGTGACCGTTAGTCATCAAACAAACCCCAAATAAGAGTTTAATCTTAGGGTCACTTTAAATGTCCCTTCATGCTCCACTTAATTAATATTGCCTAAGGGTATAACCACCAGATATTTGTCGGTATGACAGTGGACTACATGACTACCTGGTGACCGCCAGTCACCAAACTCATGTGTATTTTAACAATGGCTGGCATCTTATCCTGGTCAGTGTGCGGAAGAAGGAAACAGATGTCAGATGGTAGTCATCTTGGGTGAATAAGAGGCAAAAGGTTTATTGCAAATTATTATGACTTGTTCATTATAGAATTTAGAAGAAATGCCTTGCATCAGTTGGGGAACATCGAAGCAGTTACTTTTGAGAAACACTCTTTGGGAAATTCAGATTTAAAAAAGATAACTTCGGTTTTCTAGAACAATAATGTTATGATCATACAGTCTACTCTGGAGTATGGTTTTCATTATGTAATACAGTCTAAAAATAAGTAAATTATTTATATTCATGCTTCAATCTCCTCTATTTGATGAGTGAGAAGAGCACAGTTTACCTTTCTAGAAGTCTTTTCTGAGAATTGCTGTCTACCCACCATCTTGAATCCACATGGAAAGGGCTGTAAGCTGCATGCGGTGGGGCAGTTAGCTGTCACAGCTGGTCGGGCTGTAGCAGGACCTGGTGAATGAGTGACACTGGAAAGGTGCTTGAAAAGTCTGCTGTCACTCACCTGTTTGGAAAGGGCTTGATTTATAACTTACTAGTCAGTCACATCCTGCAGGTTTTGTCCAGTGCTTTTATCTGTGCTTATATTCATCGGAGTAACTCGGTCACTTCTGAGGCTCACTCACCAGGCTCTGATACCAGGCTCATGGGTAATTAGGGGTATGGATCATAGGCCCCTCACACCACTTAGCAGCTGAAGCATCTGTGGCTAAGACAAATAATGGAATCTCTTTGGGCCTTTGCGTTTTTTTGTAAAGTCTAAGTCACTTGATCTGCCCTAAGTCTGTAATAACCCAACCTCCAACCTAGCAGAGTGTTTGAGGCATTTCACTGAGTACAATAGAAAAATCCTTTGCTAGAATGTTAAGTGAAGGAAGAAGGTACATATACATCTAAATATGTGTTGGTAAATTCCTCATTGGGGAAGACATCTGCCTTCCCACATTGTTTCCACTCTCCTCCTCATTCAGGGCCAACAGACATGGTGTCCACAGACCCTCTGACTAGAAGGGAGGCTCCCAGCCCCACCCAGAGTCCCTGGCAGGACACACAGCTAGAACTGACAAAATTTGTAAAAATACCTGTTTTGGTTTTCACAAATTCTCTCGTTTGTTGGTAAGTACTTAAGAAAATTTCAGTCACAAGCTCATTCTTTCACAACATTTTTCAGCAGGTCTTCACTGTATCAAGTCTTCTTAGACTCCCCCTAGCACCCTTAAGTCCAAGGTTCATTTTGCATCTGTAAATCCCGCACCCACAGTCTCACGGAGGGCTCCGTTATCACCAAGGCAGTGAGCAGTAGTCCCCTGCGCTCTGAGGAGCGTGATCCTCCGCAGCAGCGAGAGGCATCCCTTTGCTAACTGAAGTCCTGGTTTCCACCCCTTAAAACCCTCATGCCATCATTTGCCAGTTCCAGATGGAGTAAAACAAGGAGTAACAGGGAAGAAGTTCTGTTCTAATACCAAATGTCTCTGTCTTCTCCACCCCCTCCCAAATCCTACTGTTTAAAATAACAGTAACGATAACAATTATAATAACAATAATGTGGAGAGCTACCATTTATTAAACCTTGATTATGTGTCAGACACTCTGCTAAGCACATCCCCTTCCCCATACCCTCTAATCCTCAGAGCAACCCTAAAACAAGGTGCTATCAGCATATCTGTCCCTCTTTTGCAGACGGGCCTGGAATGGCTAAGATGTCGGACTTTGGGGTCAAGCCTTGTCTACTCTCTTCTCTTGCTTTTAAAATACATCCATCCCTTCCTTTAACAAAGATTGATTGAGCACCTGCTGTGTCCCAGGCCCTGTTTCAGTCTGCATATACTGTCAGGAAAGAGGTGATGAACTCAATAAACCCCTTTGTTCTATGAGAAGAAGGAAGGTTTTTAAGAGTAGTAGGCTGATGGGAAAAGAAGGGTGTATTAGCCTTTGGTTTACTGGCATCCTGCTTTCTGCGGTGAGGGACGTTTAAAAGACCCTCATCTGCAGGTGGATGTCTGTTATACTCACCTTTTCAACTGGGGTGGGGAGCGATGATGTTTGGGGAATGTGACATGTTCTCACTCCAGGCTTTCGGTAGAGACTGAAGAGGCAGTGGAGCCAAGAAACGATGGAGGAATTTCCCAGTCTGAGACGACTCACCAGTGAGCTTGGCATCACGGTAGTTCCATTAGAAAGGGCCTCAGATGTCGCTGAGTACAGCTTAGACCAACTCTCTATCCAATGCAAGATCCCCTCCTACTAAGCAGTCAAAGCTCCTTGGCTTGCATACTTTTGGTGTTGGGGAGCTCTCTGCCTCATGGGGCAGCCCATTCTGGCACTCAAGGCTGTTTGCTCTTCATGCCAGTGAGCCAGAAATCCACCTCCTCCTAACCGCCACTCCTTGGTCCCAGCTTGGTTCTCTGATGTCATGACAAATTAATCCGTCTTTCATAAGGATGCCCTTAAATGTCTGAAATCAGCAATCTTGTCCCCACCAAGACTTTCTTTGTGTTCTCCTTCAGCTTCCCGCAAATGTTATGATTCTGAAACCCTTCACCCTCTTAGCTGGAGCAGGAGAAATTGGGAATTAATGGGTTGGCTAATTCAAAGCTCACTAGGAAGAACTATTTATTAATAGACATGGACTAGAGTAACAAGAGGCCATGAAGGAGGGGCAGGGCATCTCGTTTGGCCACGAGGATATGGACAAAGAGTCTTCAGAGTCCAAGAGGTCTCTGAGGTCAGGGATCGTCTGGCTGGTATTTGAGCCCCTGAATAGTGTTTAGGACATTTGAAATGGTCTTTAGAAGGCTAGGCTAAAGAGTCTGATAGAGTAGCTGGGAGCCAAGCTAATGGCTCTAAGAGCACACTTGCTTCTGGCAGGTCATGCAGCCATCTCTAGGGAGAACTTTATAGAGAGGAAGGGGACAGGTGGAATTAAAGCTTATGGATTCTTTGATGCTTTAAACTCACTTGGAAACAATCACTACCCTAAATTCTGATTCTTCCATCCTCTTACATTTATTTTTCCCTCTCTTCTGTAAAGAACTGAAGTTGAGAAAAGGCCACCAGTGGCACCTGACAATTTCCACTCCACCTAGTACCCTGATGCCCCAACAACTCCCTTCTGCTTACTGTAAGAGTAAGTAAGGGCTTAGATTTTTAAGGCAGTGTTTTAGTAATAAAATCAAAAGATCTAAGTGTAGGGGCATGCAAGCTCTACTAGCTGTAGTAACAGAAGTTCATTTTTGGTATTACCTTTATACAAGGGTAAATTACCTTACACTTTGCCTCACTGGTATTCTCAGAGGAATTTCTTTGTGAAGTACATGACGCTTGGTGACAACCTAACTTGTAGGTTCAAAGCCTGCTAATATAATGATTCAGATGTGACTATATCATGATTTCTTTTCTTACCAGAATGCCTCTTATTTGTTATTGAACTATGTTCATTGCCACACTTTGCTACTGGCTTTGATGATGGTGCGTTCTTCACAAGCTATAGATAGGGGCGTGGATGGTATTTATATCCATTTTTCAGGCAGCCCGTTGAGGCTGAGAAACTGAGGCTGAGAAGGGGCTTCAAGGCTCTGAATAAGAGAGCCCAAATAATGTTCCAGTTCTCTGCACAGTGCTGGTCACCCTGCAGAATTCTCTAGAACATGGGCTAACTAAAATGCTGCCATAAGAATTCAATTCACCGGGCACATGTGGATTCCAGACCAATGGCAAATACTAATGACATTAATTAGACCTGTCCATTGAACAACAGAAAGGAAAATAAAACTTCATTGTTATTTCCTAAACAAAATCAGAAAAAGGTAAATCTATATATCTTTCAGGATCTCACCCGGGTGGGTTTTCAAAAGATAAGCTTTTCCCATGGCATGTGAGCTATTCTGGGGGAGAGTAAATGCTGTCATACCTGATTCTCTAGAGGCATTGTGGTTTCCTTCCCTAATCTAATCCGTTTCTAGGAGTCTGCTAAGGTTAAAGCACACACACTGCTTTTATTAAAGAGAATGTTTGGCACCCAAAAGATTACTATCACAGAGATGCAAAACAGGCCTGTCACTGAGGTTTGGTGACTGGTCTGCCAAAGCCACAGATCTGGCTAACCTCAAAGTGGTCTTCTAATTAAAGAGTGAAATTTAAGGGGAGTTCATCTAATTCTTTGGAGGTTTAAGATAAGCTCTTGGTGACTGGATACAGTAATCTATTTATTTGGGGGTAACTGGAAATATTCTCTTCACTTTTATGTAGGATATGTGTTAGTCTTGGCTCTAAAGGAGCCATTTGTATCCAAGATTCTCAAGGAACTCTTCTGAGATTAATTCATCCTGGAGAAACATAACTTCTTTGCTTCTATCCACAGAGATTTAAAAATGAGTGCTGGCTGGGGATGTTCCTTTTCCAGGGAAGGTGTAATACTCTAGAGGCTGAGTTCTTACACAGCTCAGAATCTGTTATCCTTCTAATGGACACTCCTCCACTTCATTTTGAAACAGAGGAATGTTAAGAATGACAATTCATGTTAAGAGCATGAATTTTGAATATTGATGCCATGTAGGAGAGATATCTGAGCAATTGCTGGGCCAAATGCCTTCATTTGACCATCCCCCACCCACTCATCCATCCATCCACCATCTATCCATCCATCAATCCATCTATCATCTATCCATCTACCATCAATCCATCCATCCATCCATCATCCATCCATCCATCCATTATCCATCATCCATCATCCATCCACCATCCATCCATCATCCAGCGATCCATCGATTATCCATCATCCATAATCCATCATCCATCCAACATCCATCCATCTGTCCATCTATCCATCCATCCATCAACCATCCAACATCCATCCATCCATTTATTCAGTACTGGGTAATGGCGAAGGCATGCATCTAAGCCAATCTGGGTTGAATCCCAGCCCTCTCACTTACAAACTCTGTGGCTTTGGGCAAGCTTTTAAAATTCTCTGTGCCCTAACCTTCTCATCTGTAAAATGGAGATAATGACAGTATGTACCTCACAATATAATTGTGAAAATTCAGTAAGTTAAAATAAACAAAGTGCTTAGAACAGTACACGTAACTGGCACTATTTAAATGGTTGCTACCGCGTTATTATTTTTATTATTGAAGAAGCAACTCAGGCCCAGAAAAGATGAGGGGCTCACCTATATAGGCACAGGATAAATAAATCAGGAGGTAGAGAATCTACATTTTGTCTATTTTTTATCTTTTCTAGAAAGTGGAGGTTAATTTTGGCATGAAACCTGAGTTCTGGGAGTATTTACTTTTGATTTTTTATTGCTGTGAGTTTTTGGTTTTATTTTAATTGCTAATCATTGCCAAAGTCTCCTAAAGACTCAATTATTTATTTACTATTTCTCTGATCAACTATGGGTGAGGATTATGTTTTATTCCTGACACCTCAGTGCTATAACCCCAGCATCCTGAATCTTTGGGGTGCCCGAGAAGCTGTACAGGGGAGGATGTTTGCAAGGAAACAGTCCAGAGACGGGTGTGTTCTCAGAGAAGGGGAAACCCAGTAAGGGAATGTCTTGGAGAAGGAGGCAGGGCATGTGTAAGGTCAGTGTCCAGGTGGCCTGGAGAAGATCATTCAGCGTCCGTATGGACACAGACCAGCCCTGAATGGAAGGGAGAATCAAGGACAGATTAGCAAAGGAGACAAGCACCCCAAAGAAATGTTCAAGGGGGTGCGAGTCAAAGGAGCCGAGAGGCTGCAGAAGGTTCCCCCCTAGTCAGCCCGAGTCAGCTCTACTCCCGAAACTGTCCCAATGTTGTCGGACAAAACGCTAGGCTGGGTATACGGGGGCCCTTGCCCTGGCCTTATGGGAAGAGGATGCTTCTGGAGGAGACCTGAGGCCCCACCAGCATGACCCCCTCAACCCCTTCCTTGAGGAGTCCAGTGGCTGCCTACTTCCTGCCAGCTCCTCGTCCTTCTCAGACCCCACTTCAGGGTGTCTGACTTCTAACATTCTGCACACTTAACCACGACACGGGAGATCTATGACCCAGGAAGTAGGAGTTATGAGGCAGCACGGCAAACCACCTCACTTTGCCTGGGACGGTCTCAACACTGAAGGCTCTCAGTCCCTAAGTTCTCAACAGGGACTGTACGGGAAGAATTGCCTGAATAATATGTAGTTTGTTCACCTCTCCTAAACCTACTAAAGCTTAGTGAAGCTTATTTACCTTGTTGATTATTTATTAAAACAATTACCTTGTTGATTTATTTATTAAAACCTCAGTGACAGCTACCTCCTCCGATAAGCGCTTCACACATTGACTCACAAAATCCTTGCAGCGCTTAGGTACTACCACCTACCCACTTCAGGGTCTCGGAGAGCCAAGTAACTTGCTCAGGGTCACAGAGCGGGATGCAGGATTTGAACCTGGGGAATCTCAGTAGCCCTTAGCAACATGCTCAGTGTCTACAAACCAACTGGTCAGAAATTCTTTCTTAATCTCAGACTAAAACCATTTTGTGGGAGTTTAAACCATTCCTTTTTGTTTTGTTCTTAACTAACAGTTATTCATGTGATCCATATCTTTTTGCCATTTCCTCTTTTTCCAGCCAAAATGACCTCAGTTGCCTCAACCTCTGCTCAGAGTGGCTGTGACAAGTCTGTCACTATTTTGCTATTCCTGATTTGCCCACTGCTTTAGTTTCTAGACCTGATTTGGAACAGAGGTCAGTATGTGATGAGGATTCTAGGAAGACTGGATCTTTATGATTCCCAAATTAATGCACTCTGGTCTTGAATTTAGCAACTTCTTTCCACAAAAAATATCTCACTCCCCTCATCTCCCATAGTCCCAGGTCTGACACTGCCATGCTTTTATAAAGATGCCCCAGTGGTCTCTCTCTAAGTCCTCTGAGAAATGAACTATTTGGCCTTATGCATATGGCCAATTGCCAGGCCTGTGTTCTGTCTATATGAATTATGGTGGCAGAGAAGATAAAAATACAAAGGCAAAAAAAGTCATTTTTCTTCCCCCAAAACCAAAATTCTTTGAGTCTTTTAATCCTTCTGCTTTTTCGCTGATAACAATGAATAATGGCTTCTGCCACTGCTTTCATTGGCTTAGCATCTGGGGTCATAAGGATGTAAGGGTTTCCCCAAGGAAAAATACATCTGGGGGATTAACAAGATTGTTTCTTTTGTTTTTAAAATCGTACTTATAATAGGAAGAAAGAATCTGCTGAACTAAACTAAGTCATGATCCCAAACAGGAAATAGAGAGCAGAGACCACCATTCATCTGGGTAAGAGTTCCTGGGATTTGCGTAGGTCAGCTCTGGGGGGTCCCATTTTAGTTGGCATGGCTTTAAACAGGTTTATTTTAAGCCCAATAACTGTCCTATTTAAACATATTCATATTATGATTAGTAGTAAAACTGATTTTGTTCAATATTTCATTCCTTTCACTGGCCATTATTAATTTTCATGCCAACTGCTTGATATGAGGTGTATTTAGCAAATGGCTATTGCCTTGTCCTCATCACCACCCCCCATTCCCTCAAAGCCCCCTAATATAATCTGTCATTTACCTTCACCCCTCTATTGAAGCTGTGCTCTTAGAAATCAGCAAACATCTCCTTTGGGTCAAATGGAAAGAATTTGTATTCTTCTTTGTTGCTTTACCTGAGATCTTTGGCACTGTTAACGACCTCTTCCTCTCTTTCAGCCCTCCTCGTTCCTGGCTTCTTTGACTCCTTGTGATCATTTCTTTTCTCAGAAGGCATCCATCCTATGTGGAGTGTTCTCCAAGTCTTGGTCCCTGTTTCTGAGCTTAATTTCCTCTGTATTAATCTTGGCTGAGGTTCCTATCTTCAGCTGTCAACATTATTTATGAAATTCCCAGGTCCACATCTCCCACAACCGTCTCTCTTTGAGCCCCCAGCCATGTCTCCATCACTTTCTGAGCAATTCCATTGGTTAATTTGCTTTACTCTTGCACCTGAAGCTCAGCAGACCACCTGCCAAAATTGTCCTTTTACCCCTAAGTTCACATCTTTTTCAGAATTCTCTCCCAATGGCATTATCATTTCTCAGTGATTCACACTGGAAAACTCATGGTCATCCTTGACTCCTTTCCTCCAATGTTAGGATCCAAGGGAAGCAGAGGTGGTGTCTACCTGTTTCACTACCATCTCCCTGGAACCTAGCACAGTGCTTGGTATATAGTAGGAACTCAATACATATTTGCTGAATGACTAAACAATTTTTCTCTTTCGTTATTCATATTCCCTCAGTCATCAAGCTAACTAATCCATCAACCAAACTACTTATATGTATTTGGGAGGCTGGCAGGGTACCTGTTGAGAGTAGGAGCTCTTCTGTTGGACTGCCTGGGTTTGAATTTTGACTCAGCTGCTTCCTGGTTGGATGACCTTGCATATGTTACTTATCCTTTTCTATACTTTAGTTTTAATCTGAAAAGTGAGGAAAATAATAATACCTACCTGGGTGTGTTGATGTGAGGATTAAATGAGATAATCTCTGTAAAATAGATATAATAAGTATTCAATAAACTTTTTGGCTAATGGTGATGATGAAGTTGATGGTGATAATGGTGATGACCATGAACTGATGATGATGATAATGGTGATGGTGATGATGACAGTGATGGTGATGATGGTGGTGATAGTGATGGTGATGGTGATGGTGATGATGGTGATTGTGATGGTGATGATGATGGTCATAGTGGTGGTGATGGTGATTGTGATGGTGATGGTGATGGTGATTGTGATGGTGATGATGATGGTCATAGTGGTGGTGATGGTGATTGTGATGGTGATGATGATGGTCATAGTGGTGGTGATGGTGATGATGGTGATTGTGATGGTGATGGTGATTGTGATGGTGATGATGATGGTGATTGTGATGGTGATGGTGATTGTGATGGTGATGATGATGGTCATAGTGGTGGTGATGGTGATGATGGTGATTGTGATGGTGATGATGATGGTGATTGTGATGGTGATGGTGATTGTGATGGTGATGATGATGGTCATAGTGGTGGTGATGGTGATTGTGATGGTGATGATGATGGTCATGGTGGTGGTGATGGTGATTGTGATGGTGATGATGATGGTCATAGTGGTGGTGATGGTGATGATGGTGATTGTGATGGTGATGGTGATTGTGATGGTGATGATGATGGTCATAGTGGTGGTGATGGTGATTGTGATGGTGATGATGATGGTCATGGTGGTGATGGTGATGGTGATGGTGATGATGATGGTCATAGTGATGGTGGTGATGGTGATTGTGATGGTGATGGTGATTGTGATGGTGATGATGATGGTCATAGTGGTGGTGATGGTGATTGTGATGGTGATGATGATGGTCATAGTGGTGGTGATGGTGATGATGGTGATTGTGATGGTGATGGTGATTGTGATGGTGATGATGACGGTCATAGTGGTGGTGATGGTGATTGTGATGGTGATGGTGATTGTGATGGTGATGATGATGGTCATGGTGGTGGTGATGGTGATTGTGATGGTGATGATGATGGTCATAGTGGTGGTGATGGTGATGATGGTGATTGTGATGGTGATGGTGATTGTGATGGTGATGATGATGGTCATAGTGGTGGTGATGGTGATTGTGATGGTGATGATGATGGTCATGGTGGTGATGGTGATGGTGATGGTGATGATGATGGTCATAGTGATGGTGGTGATGGTGATTGTGATGGTGATGGTGATTGTGATGGTGATGATGATGGTCATAGTGGTGGTGATGGTGATTGTGATGGTGATGATGATGGTCATAGTGGTGGTGATGGTGATGATGGTGATTGTGATGGTGATGGTGATTGTGATGGTGATGATGACGGTCATAGTGGTGGTGATGGTGATTGTGATGGTGATGATGATGGTCATAGTGGTGGTGATGGTGATTGTGATGGTGATGATGATGGTCATGGTGGTGATGGTGATGGTGATGGTGATGATGATGGTCATAGTGATGGTGGTGATGGTGATTGTGATGGTGATGGTGATGGTGATTGTGATGGTGATGGTGATTGTGATGGTGATGATGATGGTCATAGTGGTGGTGATGGTGATTGTGATGGTGATGATGATGGTCATAGTGGTGGTGATGGTGATTGTGATGGTGATGATGATGGTCATAGTGATGGTGGTGATGGTGATTCTGATGGTGATGATGGTGGTCATAGTGATGGTGATGATAGTGATGGTGATGATGGTGGGGTATGGTGATGGTGATAATGTTAGTGATGATGGTGATGATGATGATGATGCTGGTGACTGTGATGGTGATTGTGATGGTGATGATGCAGAGAGGCATGACCTAGCCTGGTGAGGTTTGGAAGTATGTGAGTTGCTATGAGGACATCATATCAAGGTGAGGGCAAGCAACAGAGGCAGGATGCCAAAGTCCAAGGTATGTTTATGGCAGAAGTCAAGAACTCTGATGGGCATGAATTGCAGTGGGAGAAAAGACAGATTGAAACTGGTAGAGAAATGGGTTCCAACCGTGCTTCTCAGCGCCCTGGGGTTTGCCTGGAGGGGCCTCAGGACTTTGTGTGGAGACAGGGACAGGGCGGGGTGGCTGAGACTAGGGACCGAGACATATGGGGTGGGCTGACTGGAGTGGAGAATGTCCCAGATCTGTGCACAGATTTGAGCAGAGCTGCTCGGCTTTTATCTGTTTCACCTCTTAGTTCTCTAAAAATCACTTTTGAAGAAAGAGTCCTGCTGTTTTTAAAAAGTGTGAAAATCACTGGTGTGGACCCTGAAGTCCAGCTGAGGAGTTTGAGCTTTATATAGTGAACAGTGAGGAAGCCATGGAGATTTGGATGAAAGAGTGAAGACTAAAGCCCTGCTTTGTCAAAACCCTTCTAACACTTCATTGGCTGGGAGAGTAGTTGACTGGGAAGGGGAACACACACCTTGTCCAGGCAGGAAGAGCTGCAAAAGACTGATTCTCCGTCCAATACACCTGTGGTCGTCTGTGTCCCCTGCTGAGCAGTCCTGGGCCAGAAGTGCCATCCCAATGTCCTGTCCAAACCACGGCAGCACTCTACCCCTCTGCCTCAGGCCTCCCATCCAGGTCAGCTCTCCAAAACACCCATCTTGTCATTTCATTCCATGGGCCAAGGTCTCCACTGGTTCTTCCTTGGTTTGAGGAGAAAAACCAAACTCCCTTGTTCAGCATTTGAGGCCCCACCATGTGACAAACTCTGCCTTTTTAATCATATCCCTTACTAGTCACACCTCTGTCCTCAGCTCAGTAAGCCTTATTGTGCCTGGTACCCCCAAACATAGTGCATTTATTTTCTCTTATGCATTTCATGCCATGCCCTGGTCCTGGGATGCACCACACACACACACCCCTCTCTACTATCCTTGTAGATTTTCTTATATCCATGTAGGCTTCACATAGATTCCACCAGCCTTTTTTGACCATGTTTGGCTATATCTGTTTCTCCTATAGGAATGCCCAAAGGAATCTTGCCTCTTACATACTTACTCCAGCAGTGAGCAGTATTTCTTTGGTTTCTAGTATCACTTAATATTGTGCTGGGTCACTGCACACCAACAAGCTAAATGGATGTAATCTAGCTGTAATGAGAACACCCAGATTCCTGTATTCCCAGGGGGAAGCGCCATTTCAACCTCTGCCATGCCAGAGGTCACTCTGCGAACTGCCCACACCCCTTCCCTTAGTGTCTCATCTCCCCAGGCCAGCCTGTGACATTCTTTTGGGTCACAGGACAGCGAGGTTTGGGGGCTGGGGGCAACTGCTTGTTTTTCAGAAGTGGCTTGAGCCCAGCCAGCCTTCCTTCTCAACTGGGACGTTTTATGGAATGACTTCTTAACAAATGTCAGCAGGATTGAAAGTCACCATACTGTTCATTAAGGGAACAAAATCCTTGCCTGGCAGGCCTGAGGAGAGGGGGCCTGATTCTGCCTTGTGGCGCTGGGTGAGAAAGGGGCATCTCCAGTCAGAGGCCATGCGGAAGCAGGGAAGCGTCCGATGCAGCAGGAAGCCCCCTTCCCCACCACAGGCAAGGTGGCAGGAGTGGGCAGTGGAGCAGAGAAAAAGCATTTCCTGTTCCTCACTTGGCCCAGCCCCCAAGCAGTACCAGTTCATCTATAAAAAGCTTGCTTTGCCCTGCAAATGACAATGTTCTCGTGAGAGACAGCCTCTTTATAAACCTGTGTCACTGGCTTCCTCTTTCAAGACACAGGAACCACAGCACAGATGGCTTTGACACAGGTGGATCATCCCCGAGGACCCTTCGCAGCTGTGCCAGGTGTAGGCCATACCAAGTATTCAATGTGCCACGTCTGGTCCTCAAGGAGCGCCAGACTGAGGCGGGTGAGGGGAGCTATGGAAAAAAAAAAGAAAAGGAAAGGGAAGAAATAAACAAAAGAAGTAAAATAAACAAAGCAAGGTTTCCAGCTAGCCCAGGCTGAATGCCAGAGCATTTCAGAGAGAGTTGGAAGAGGTGGGGGGCCGCCCTGCTGCGAACTGGCTAATAAGCAAAGGGTCCAGGCCAAGGACAGGAAGGACTTGAGTTTGACGTTAAGGAATGAACAGCCTGAGATCAGCTGAGGGAGGCAAAGAGGATGGATTTCCCCCACCCAGACACCGAATGCAAGATTAGGGAGGGACTCAACCAACTTCTGGACATGATTAATTTCCCCTCTGAGCATTGAGAGTTTCTTGCATTCCCAGCAGGCCTGGTGGGGTGTCAGCCTTTCAGAGCCGGGGACCTGATGTCCCACCAGAGGAAGGCAGTGCGGGGGCACAGGAAGGTCCAGGCTCATCCTGGCCAAGTACCTTTGATTTCTGGCCACAATCATCCTTTGCTGTAGGGTAACCCAGACATCAACAATGAGGCCAGATATTGTGACTAATCATCTATCCCTCAAGTTGGGGCGATTCCCACCTCAGCTGTAACAGGTGGGACAAGTAAATGGAGGTAACAGAAGACAATATGTGAAAAGCCATCAGACTAATCAAGAACAGCTTCCTCCCTCATTCATATTCCTTGCAGGAATCCCGTATTTTTACAGGGTGCTTATATGTAGTCAGCTCTCAATATTTCTACCATGTGGGAAAAGGAGAAGCATGGAAAAACCAATCCATATACACATCTCAGTCCCAAATTTCAGTCATAGTTTCCAACATCTTCCTCATAAAATCTTTGCTCAGGGCTATCACAAAATGGCAAAATTATTAGATGTCCACATTATCTGTCCGTCTTTAATTAATAAGTTGTCTGATCCTGAGCAAAATAATTTGGCACTCAGTCTTTTTCCAATTGTATAATGAGGACGGCAGTGATTGGGGACCACCGTGGGCCCTTCCAGCACTGACATTTTGTGATCCTCTCCAAATAACTGTATTCCCTCTGCCATGCTTGTAGGTGGGGCAACAGCTGAATAAGCAGTAGTATAGGGCAGTGGTCAGAGCTTTGCGTCTGGAGGTGGACAGACTTGGCTTAAAAGTTGGCTCCTCTCTGGGCTCAGAGGGCCTTCCTCTCTGATGGAGGTCAATTGTGCCCATGCGTGATGCTCAGTGTAGTGTCTGGCTCTGAGCAACTGCTCTGAGCCAGTGTATGTTAATATAAGGATATCAAAAGGTCAAAGACGAAAAGGGGGAAAAAAGAGAAAGTAGCCTCATTCAACCAACATCTGTGAATCAGGCTTGAACAGAATCAGGATAAAGATTGTCTGATGGATTTGGGGCAGGACTGGGCTGCATCTCAGCAATGCAGCACTGCAGGAACATCAGGAGAGTGTCAGCATTCTTACCAAAATAGGATCTATCGTAAGGTCAACGTGAAGCGGAGTTAAGCGTTTCAGAGTGAACAGAGCTGCAAGGAGTGACAGGTGTTCGCTGGCTGCACAGTCACCTCCAGTTCGCGACGCAGAGGATGGGGACGGCTGAGGCCTCAGACCGTAGAGGACTGACTTGGGAAGAAGCCCACATCTCTTAGCAGCCTCAGGGTGGGGGTGGTGGGGAGGGCAGGAGTTGACCCCCAGTTCCTTTAGAGAGTAGACAGGAGGCTGATTGGTGGGAAGAAGTAATACATGAAACTTCTTTTGTAGGGAGAAGACTTTGATGGTTAAAAAAAAAAGTTATCAAATCCTTTTTCCCCAAAGCAGAGGAGGACACATTTTTAAGACACTTTCTCCTAACTGTCCCCTCAAAGTCCTGGATTTGCTGTCCCTTCCATGACCCCAGTTTAGACTTTTTTTTTACTGGGAACACATCTATTAGTATCACAAGCATGGGAATTTCCAATCACCCAGCAATAACTAAAAGCTGAAAGGAGCAATTCTACTTCCAGCAAGCCTGAGCCTCTCACCCCACCCTGGGCTTGCCAGTAAGGTGCTCGGTGGTGAAGGGAGAGACAGGGCACCCAAATGCTCCCCCTTGGTCACAGGCACATCTGTTTCCTACCAAGTGGGCCTGGCCCTGGGGCTTCTTTTCAAGGCCTGCCCTTTTTATTGGGGCTCCCTCCTATTTTATAGGGTAGCAGGTCTGCGTATCTGTGAGCCACTCGTGTCCTCAGCTCTGGTCCTCCATCCACAGAGCGCATCTCATGCTCGAGAAGAGGCTGAGCAAAAACATGTGCTTTTCTTTTTTGCCCAATGGGATGGGGGGAAAAGCACAAACAAATTATAACCCTGAAGCCTGCAGTCAGATTTTCTTGTCCAACATGTTTAATAGCAAAAGGTTGGAGAACTCTGTTTCACGTTAGAAGCGGTAAGTAGGGGAAGGGGACTTGAGAGAATTTCAGAGGGAATCCAGCAAGTTCTGACATTCCTGAGACAAGGAAGCCGTTCGCTTTGAAGTTTTGGGACACAAAGGGGCCTGAGCTCCAAGAAGCTGACTCTGAAGGAAATGCTCCAGCCAAAGGGCATGAACCCCAGGCTGGTCAGACACATGCTGCTTGATTGGGAGGCTTGTCATTGGGAACTGGTCATTATTTATGTCTCTGTCTGTTACTCGCCTTGATGGGGGAGCTCCATGATGAGTTGCACTGATGTCACGAAAAAAAAATAATAAAGTTTGGGGTAAAATATACATACATAGCGGGAAGCTGAGAAAGATGGAAGCTACATAATGTTCACCAGAGATTTCCCCAAAATGAGATTTGATAGGAAAAGAGTGGCTCACTCCCTGTCATGACCCACTGGCTAGATAGATGCTGGGTCACCAAGGCCCTCAGCACAGGGTTTTCAGTTGTCCCATGGTGCACATGGCTCTCCTCGGGTATCTCAGAGATTCAGAACCAGAAACTCCAGTGCCTACCCAGGAAATGGTCTTCTGTACAAATGTACCAAGGCGGAAGGCTGGTCAAAGGCTCTTTGATCATGTCACACCAAGCTCAGGACCATCTTCTGGTCCAGCAGCTTTCCACGGAAGGGGACCTAATTGGAGAAGAATGTGCCTCTTACTCTCCAGCCTCCAAAGGTGGGTCTGGGTTTTGTGGGGCCAATGCTCACTCAGTTTGGGAATAAGGAAAAGAATACTAACTAAAAAAATGCAAAGTCACAGGCAAGTCTGGAAGGGGCTTGTCAGGACAGAGGCTCTGAGGCTTAAGCTCTTATAACTTCACAGTAAATAGTCTCTGCCCCTGCCATAGGTCATCAGCAGAGGGCACTCAGGTATGTCCTGCAAACGTGCCCTTTGGGTATGGGGTTATGGCCACAGGGACAATGGGCCTTGATGGCCTGAGCAGGCTTCGCTCCCCTCAAGGATCAGGGCTGCTCCTAGAGTCTCTGTTACAGAGGAGCGCACAACAAAGAAGGCCTGTGTCCCAAGTCCTCCAAGTGCAAATCATTCTCCTGCTGGGACATTTTTCTTGCAGCCTTGCCTTCCCCAAGGCCTAGCAGAGTGCCTGGAAAACAGCTCCTGGGCTGACGTGAAAAGTTAAACTGAGAGACTAATCCAAGTTCCCAGTAAAAATGAAATTCCCAAACTGGGTTCAAAGGGGAGGGAACTTCCCTTCCTATACTCAGGAGACACACGTATGCTTGCTTGCCCGGGGCAGGATCATAGATGTCTCCTTGTTTGTCAAGCATAGGGGCTCCTCTAGGATGGTCTCCAGGGCCACCAAGGAGCCCTTAGGCCTGGACTTTTTGGAAGATTGGGATTTTTCTCTCTTCAGAAATTGGTGCCAGTGGGACTTACAGCCTTAATCCTGCTTGCATCCCTCGGGCCGGCCACATCATCCATGGCTTTTCTGCTGAGGTTGGCA
Organism: Smutsia gigantea; assembly: GCA_032199065.1. Lineage (NCBI taxonomy): Eukaryota > Metazoa > Chordata > Mammalia > Pholidota > Manidae > Smutsia > Smutsia gigantea. The sequence goes on along the minus strand of JAVSCE010013803.1, from coordinate 96,574 downwards.
GTGGTCCCTGTCCACGTTGAGTGTCTCATGACAGTGTATGGACCAAATGCTTTCCCCTGGGAGGCAGAGGAAGGACTCTGCCCCAGCCTGTGAGCTCAGGGAACTGAGCAGAGCAGGGTCAGGGAGCAGGTGTGGAAAGAAGCCTCTCTGCAGGCTGAGATTTTGTCTGCTGCAAGGCGAGAAGACGGATTCTCATGGGCGGGACGAGCACGGACGGGCTGATGTCTGTCCCTGTGCTGGGATTCAGGGGAGAGGGGACCTCAGTGTGCTGATCCAAGATGGGGGAGAGAGGCACTCCCCGGGACATCCCCCAGTGGCATCCTCTGCCGGAAAGTGGGCTCCGAGGCCCAGGAGGTCTAGGAAGGAGCATACGACAGCCCCCACTCGGAAATTTCCTTCCTCCCTGCTGCCGTAACAGGCTACAGCCACTCAAACTTTAGCTTGTGCCAAACTCTTTCACACTCTGGAACCATCTGACATTTAATGCAAAACTATCCTCTTTTTAGTGTGCTCTCCCTGGACAGAAGGCTGGGCAGGGTGAGGAGGGCCCCCACTGTACTGATTCTGCCCTGCAGGCCAAGGTATGAGTTTGTGGAGAGAATTTTGAGAGGAGGTGGAAACAGGGTAAAATAATCCTCAGGAAGGAATGCATGTCTTTCCCAGGCAAGAGAAATGGGGAAAACCATGTCCCACTCTGTGAGGTTCAGAGAAGTTTGTCCATGGGGAGACAGGGAACCTGTGAGGAAAGATTCCTGATTATCCCAGGCAGTCCTAGGACAGGCGTCGCTACAATCAGGTGTAGTCATGGTACACCTAAAATCATACTGGTGTTATTTATTGTCACCATGAATGGTAATACTGATGTTTATCTAATGCTTTACTGTTTGCAAGGCTATTTAAACCTCCTCTCGTCCTCAGAAAAGCTCTGTGAGATGTGTGGTAGTCCTTAATATCATTCACTCCGTGGATGAGCTAAGTTGAGGGTAACTTGCTCAGATTCACGTCACCAGCAGGTGCTGGAGCTGGACCTCCACCCCAAGACTCTAAGTTGTAGGCCGCCTATTTAGGAGGAGCTGAGGAGCTCAGCAGCGCTGTAGCCTTATGGCAACTCTTTCTGGGGGAAGCCAAGTAGGGGAGGGCCGGGCCTCTGGATCCGTTTGGAAGCATCAGAAGAAAGGCTCCCCAGGTGCTTGGCTCCTGGCCCACCACACTGCCCAGAGTTGGCGGCAGGAGCTTGTGCCCTGGGAGGGCTCCCTAGCAGCTGAAGGACTGGAGATGACTGGGGGAGCAGGAAGGAGGCCAGAGAGGCATCTTCTTTTCCCTCGCGTTTGCCTCTTCGGTCCCTGCAAAGCCAGTAGAAGCAGTGAACAGAGCTCTGGGCTGTGTGGGTTTTTCTAAAGGCTTTGGAGGATAGGTACAAACACCTCCCCTAATTACATCCCAGGCTTTTCTAATTAAAAGAAAATTTAATTTTCTCCAGTTAAAATTGGAAAGGCAGATCGAAGAAACCTGGATCCATTTTAAATTTGTCTTGAGGTTCACGTAGGGTTGTTCTGGGATTCTGGGAACCCAAGGGGATGAGCTGATTGCAGGCATGGGACCCCAGGGCCCTGAGATGTGTGTGGACATGCAGCAGAGAGAAGGTTTCCACATTTTATCCCACTCAGCCTTGCCTGGCATCATATGTGTATCTTGAAGCCAACCTGGGGGAGCTGGAGCTGCAGAGACAGTCTGGATATGGTCCAAAGTCCTGGATAACCCCAGGGAGCAAAAGGTCTGATCATCAGGCCACCTGGTGCGTGTTTGCATGCTCCAAGAGCAGGAGGTGTTGGTAAAGCAGAGTGGAGGGGCAAGGCTTTAGGCTCAGTTGAGGACTATTGAGAACACAGAGGCCAAAAGCAGAGTACTTCAGGACAGGGGGATGCAGCCACACGGGTGGGGATTACACTGAGTGGGGAGGCAGTAGGAGGGGTGGCACCCAGAGTCAAGGATGCCTGCCGGTGAGGAAAACAGCTGAGTGTATTCAGAGAAGAAGACAGACTGAGCAGTGTTAGGAAGGGATGGTCAAGGGCACGGACCTGAGTGTAGACAGAAAGTGTTAGACAAGCAGGTAGGGAGCATGGTGGGCTGCAGTGGGGCGGGAGCACCAGAGAGTAGTCTCGTGGGCACAGAGCTGTTGAATTTGAACTGCAGTTTACTGGTGGGTACCAGGTATTGAGGGGAGGGTGGAGGAGTGGAACTGTCAAGAAGCAAGCTTGATGTGCACAAAGGGAGCCTTGGGGACAGCCCTTTTCAGGAAAGGGAAGGTTCAGAGTGACTACCCTCGAAGGGGGCAAAGGTTTGGCATCCCTTCAGCATGAGCAATGGATCCAGGTGTTGTGAATGCACTTTCCAGACCACATGTTAGAAGCCCATTTGATGTAGATCTGCATCAACTGTTCAGGCCAGAGAGGGGTCGGAGGAAGGAAACTGCAGGTGGTTCCAAGTGTCCTACCTGAAGAGCTCTCTGCCAGTCAGCCCCCCAGTCAAGCTACAATCTCCTTGTCAGCCCTGACAGGCCAGCCTTCAGCCAGGAAATGTACAATTAGACAACGTAATTATGCAACCAAGGTTATACCTGGAATATCATCTCTAAAAAGAAATTTAATTTAATCATTTATATATGTATATATATAATTTTTTAACAAAGGATCTACATTTTCATGTTGCACTGAATCTTGCAAGTTACATAATCAGTTCTACATGTACACGTGTGCATGTGTGTGCATGCACATGTATGTACACATACACATACACATATGTATATACATATCTGTGCTTCTTATTGTTATACATTATAAAGAAGCTATATGTAGCTGTGGGGGATCCTGTTGTGTGTTTGTGAGGTTTTGTCATTTGCCAAAATACTTATGTATGATGGTTTTCAATTACTTCTGAGTGTTTTCTCTGGAGTACGTTATAATTAATATGAATATGTAATCACTATAATATGTTAATGGGACTATAGGAGGAATAATAATGGCAAATAAACACAGCTAAGTATGCAAGGTGGCAAAATGTGTTTTTGCTTTTTGGGAGAAAAAGAGGATAGTTTTGCATTAAATATCAGATGGTTCCAGAGTGTGAAAGAGTTTGGCACAAGCTAAAGTTTGAGTGGCTGTAGCCTGTCACGGCAGCAGGGAGGGAAGGAAATTTATCTGCCTTGGATCATAACACCTGGAAGCAGTCAGTCTGGAAAAAGTTAAGGCAATGTGTTAAAATTTGCTAAAGTGTACTCAGTTCTCATGGGCTTATTCATGAGGTAATTTTAATAAAAGTTTTTAATTCCCTTTCTGATAAAATGTTTATTAAACTAGAATTTGGTTTCCTTTCTGTTAAAATGGACTTTTGATCTTAGAATAGTCTGCTCATAATAAGAGGTAGTATAAGATTACTTTTTATCTTTATCAGAACTTTCCAAGCAACAGAGATGCCATATATTAAAAATAACTGGATGTGCTTTGTGCTGACTTTTAATGTCATTATTGTCTTGCCAGTGGGTTTCAGCCCCAGGCAAGTTCACTATGGATTCAGTGGGACCAGGGAAAGACAATGAACCATTCTTGGGGTGAAAGGGTTTATTACCAGGCTTGTTCTCCCAGCGAATGGTCGAGCACTAGAATTACATCTGCATCCAACAGTCTGCAGGTCTGTAATCCTCCTTCTCTCTGCCTCCGCCCAGAGCACTGGGCAGAGCTTTTCATACAGTGACTCAGTTAATAACAGCTCATTGCTAACAGGTGTGGAAACAACAGCCTAGCAGTAGGCCAGTTACATCATCAAATAGCTTAGGTTCAGGTGAGGATCCTGGCCAAAGGAACTTCAATTTCCCCCACAATTATTTTAAAAATTTACAAGTTCCTCACCTCTGAAAGAAGTAAGGTTCTTAACAATTGTGCTATTTTCTCCCATATGTATTTTGATATATAGTATTTTCATTTTCATTAATAAGTAGTCAAGCTAAAACCACATTTTTCTTGGTACCTATGATCCTTCCTTTCAAAATCTCCTCTATGTTTTCATTTTTTCTCCTTCCTCACTGTGGGTAAAGTGAATGTTCCGATGGCCAGGATTCTCCCCTGACCGTGGTCTGCTAGCATGTGTGGCAAATACGTTGCTATTGACTCCATATAAAGAGCTGCGCCCACTGCTCTGGGCAACATGGTGGCATGGCCGCTCAGTTGTGGGAGAGCTGAGGCTGGAGTGGTGGCATAGCCAAGGACAGAGACTGAAATGGCTGCAGGGGTAGAGAGGCCCAGATGGAGAGACTGACTTGCTGCAGGCAGACTCACTCTGGGTGGACGGGATTCTAGTGATTGACCTGCCACCGTGGGAATAAAGTTGGGTATAAACCCTTTTACCTCAAGAACATTCCATTGTCATTTTTTAGTCTCACTGAATCCATAGTGAACTTGTCTGGGGCTGAAACCCATTGGCAAGACACCCACCATTAAATATTTTTTCCTTTCGAAATATATTTTACACCTAAACTACACATATGTTTTAGAAGGTACCTGGGCAATCATAGTTTATTCTTTTATCTTATAAAAAGAGGATAAGAAGTAATTAGTTTTGTTTGCATGCTCTTTTTCTTAAATAGTTCAACACTATTATAAGAGCTACATGGGAAGACTGTCAGATCAAAGAGAACTCAGACTTCCAAGGTGAAGATTATACAGGTGATTTGTCATTAATACTCATAAATTTCAGATATTTTACATCTGACAGGAAGTCATAAAGATTTGTCAATGGCCTTACTGTCTGTGATATATTCACTACCCTCAAGATAACCATCAACCAGAAGCATGCGGTCTAGTTACGATTCATGCCCTAGTAGAAGATCTTACTCTTCTCCATTCTGAAATTGTTAGTAACTGGAATAAGTCAACCACAGCTGTTCAGAATTTACTTCCACAGGTGGATTTTGCTTTCCTCTCATGCTTGCCTGGAGTTTTATAATATCCAAAACAGCAAGCGGATCTTTAACAAAGAAGGAAGTGTCCAAGCCTTAGTGGAAAAGCCTAGAGTGGGTACTCTAGACTATTGACACTTGAAGAAATACCCTTATGCCTGCAGGTCGGGGAGTTTAACTAAGGTACCATCACTTAGATAGCTCTGACCATTTATATCAGAGGATGATTCACATTTCCAGCTCTCTCCTGTTCAAGAACAAAAAACTTTGTAAAAGCAGATTTTTTATCCAAGAACCAGAGGGCCATGAATTAGTTACAAGAGCTGAATAAACTAAAGAGAAAAATGTAATTGTTTTTTTTTTGAGGTTGTTGGAATTATTTTTATTGTTTTATTGTTTTGTGGCGGGATGAGGAAGTGTATGCCTCTCCATTTGCTGACCATGCTCAATGAAGCTTATATACTTGACACCTCTTGCTGTACTTATATACATTAATCAAAACAAAAATACAGGGAGAGCAGCCCTTTTTCTTTAATCAAATTTTTGTGATCAAAAATAATTCTTGGAGATTACTGGTGATCACCAGCTGTATTCAAAACCTGGGAGTGAGGAAAATGATGGCCTTAAATCCTTCCACAGGAACATGCCAACGAGATGCACTAGAAGACTAATTATTGATAAGGTTTCCCTGTGTTTGGCTCACTGATAGGGGCCCGAACTCTCTGGAGTTACTTTAAAGATTTAAATGTTCATTTAAAGATGTTAATATAAATTATTTCCATCTGCAGACAATGTAGTAGAAAAGACAACTCCATAGGTTATGACTGTTTGTCCCAGAGGACATGAACCACTTTGGAACCTAACCTAGAAATCTTATTTCAAAATTCTTCAGTTCTATAAAAACTCAATTTCTCAAACATCCTTTGAACCAACTTTTACTATCCTACTGGTTCCCTTATTGATGAGTTAAATAAAGCTTTGACACAAGTTTTAGACTTTTGAAAACTGTATTTCCATGCCTCTTAGTTCAGGTCAAGATGCTCTGTCTTCTTCCGTTACTCTGATGGTTTAGGCAGCCTTATCTCTTCCAGAATCTATGAAGGTTGTAGATTTCCTTTATCGGCCTAGACAGAGAATACTTGGACTTAAAATGGCTTGCAACAACTGCCAGCTTCATTCCTCCCTAACTCATACGATGGTAGAGCTCAATGGAATCCCCACTTCCCTCAGCTATAAATAAGGAACTGAGGCTGGAAGAGACTAAGTGGTTTAGGTAGGTATGGCATAAATACTGTAATTTACTGTCTGGCCAAGTATTGACATAATACCTCTTCCTGTCTATCTATCTTTTTTACGTGTGTCTGCATCTTAGATGATAAGTTCCAAGGCTTACAGGGACCATATGTATGATATTTTCCCCTATATCTTTGATGCTTCCCTAGAGGTAAATGAGATACCTCATAAGTGCTTTTTGATGAGGATGAAACAAAGGAAGAAATGTTTCTGGAAGCAGACATTCTGAAAATTGCCAGAGAAAGCTGTTCAGAGGTCAGAGGATGCCTATTCCTCTGTCTGAACCTGCTTTCAAGAAATCCCTTCCCTGGGGGAATGATTCAGCACATCTCTGCCTTTAAGCTCCATCCAGATGCTTCCCTGAGGCTCTGTGTGGGGACGTATTATCAATGTCACTACCTAAGAAGATTTTTGCTGGGAGCAACGATTTTTGTTACTTTTGGCAGATATGTCTAGAGAATGACCAAGAAAGGATGTGACATAAATTCAACAATTTAATTCTGAAAACCCCGTGGTTTCAATGCTGGTCATTTCTTGTTAGGGTTTTGTTTTTCCTCTTTGGTCATAACAACTGGACTTCCAGGGGAATATTTCTTCTCACAAATTAAGGAAATTTTCAGAGCCAAATTTCAGGTCTTTCCTGATTGAAATAAAAAACAATGAAAGGACAGTGGGCTTGGCTTTGAATAGTAGCCAGGGACACCACACAAAAAGACAACTATTATTATACTTCCTAGTGAAGCAATGCTATTTTTGAATAATACTTTTTTTTTGTAATGGAGAAAAATCTAACACTTTTATGGAAACTCTACTTGCAAGTTCTTGTAACTATAACTTGAACTTTTAGAGGAGGTGAGAATGGTGCAGCGCACAGCCCTCTCTAAAGGACTTGTTCTCACAAATCCCTCCTCTTCAAATCCACTTTTGACTTATTTTATTACTTCAGGGTAAGGGAGGGACCTGAGAGTTTAGCTAACCAGTTTTTATTTAATTCTTTTTGCAAGTCTTATAGAATTGTCTATTTCACTTGAAAACTGGTATTTTAATTGTCTCAGGGACTCAGTTAACACTTCCAATTTAATATACAACACAATTAGATTGAAGGCATTTGGACCAAGAACGAAGCAAATAAATTAAGGGAGGTTGAATCCAGGTCTGTTTCCGCTTTCTAAGATGAACTCTGACTTTTCCATCCCTGTGAGATGAGGACTTGAGGCACTTCTATTTACACACCAAAGGTTGGGGTGAATTCGTTCACAAGACTTGGGAGTATAAGTCCAAGGGAACTGACAACGGATGATACCTTCACGACAGAATTTTAAGCCTGGCCAGAGCTATTTGCAGTCTTCAAAGTTCACTGTGCACAGCAGGAAGGATGGATGGAGGGAACGGAGGCTATTAGGGGAATACAAGCGAGAAATGACCAAAAGGGAAATGACTGCCCTGCAATAGAGACTGGAGGGTAATATTCAGGACAGTCAAACGGCAGTGTTTCCAGTAGATGACAATGAACTTGGTTGTTGAGGGAGAAGTTCAAGGTGATTTTGCACGTTGCTGCCTTGGGCAACTGGGAGAAGTTGAACTCTACTCCTGAAATTTGGGATGCAGAAGAGCTGATTTGTGGGGACAAGCTGCTCATTTTTTGATGACTTAGGAGAGGGCTATGAGAAGAAAGGCAGAAAAAAATGTGTGGGGATGGGTTATTCAAGGCTAGCTGAACCAAAATGCTCATAATTCAAATATTCATTTATTCTGAGTGGACTTACATCCTAAACTGGAGTCTGTTTAATTCTTTATACCAGTATTTACCTATTAGAAGATGGTTGCTTAATCTTCACTCTAGAACAAAAAACTATCGCGGTGCTGTTAGAGTGATGTCAATACTTTACTAGTAATCATCTAGGAAGGGCCCTGATGGTAGGGAGAAATAACATTAAAAATCACAGGGAAGTAAAGGATGCCATCCCAACACTTCTGCTGGAATTCTCTTCCTTTGCATTGTTTCTACATTCTATTTTATCTGCAAATTTTCATTCCTCCTTTTATATCCAGCTTGCATTCTATCTCCTTTGGAAAATTGTAAATCACTAAGGCTTCCCCCAAATACTCACCCCACAGAGACAGACCATGACCAAGGGCGGCCAAGTAGATACCCCAGACCTCTTGCGCTTAGTGATTGCTTCAGGAGTAAGTCAGTGTTCCAAGCAGAGCCAATCAAACTCTCCCCTCTGATTGCTCTAAGGATGTTGGAAGAGACCAGCTGACTTTCTGCTAGACTTGCTAAGCACAGGGGAAGAGAGTGTAAGTTTGCTGGGTGCCATTTTGTCTCCTCCGGTAAGACCTTGAAGCAAACGGTACCTCTTGATTTCCCAGTTGTGCTAGCCAATAAATTCCTCCTTTCCCTCCTTTCAAAAATTTCTCAATAGAGTTTGAGTGTTTTTTTTTTCTTGCAGGCAAGAGAGCCCTGACAAGGTTCTCTCACGCCCCCAGACAAAATTCATGACCCTCTTGTACATGCCCCCTGCTCCTTTATTGAGAATTCATCACAAACCACTTCACCATTTTAAATACAATTCAGTGGTTTTTATGTTCATAGAGTTGTGCGACTAACACCACCATCTAATTTTAGAGCATTTTTCATTACCTCAGGAGGCAAGCCCAGATGTATCAGCATCATTCCCTATTACTTCCCTGTGCAACCACCAGTCTACCGTATGTCTCTGTGGAGTTGCCTATTCTGGACATTTCATACAAATGGAATCATACAATATGTGGCCTTTGTGTCTGGCTCCTTTCACTTAGCGTGATGTTTTCAAAGTTCATCCATGTTGTAGCATGTGTCAGTACATCATTCCTCTTTATAGCCAAATAATAGTCCACAGTTTGGTTATCTGTTCATCAGTTTTTGGGCATTTGAGTTATTTCCACTTTTTGGCTATTATTAATAATGCTGCGGTAAATGTTTGTATCCATGTTTTTGTGTGGACATATGTTTTCAATCAACCCTCTTAGGAGTATATCTAGGAATGCAATGGCTGAGTCATGTGGTTCCTCTATGTTTAACCTTTTGAGGAATCACCAACATATTCTCCAAAGCAGTTGCATCATTTTGCCTTCCCACTAGTGATGTATGAGGGTTCAAGTTTCTCCACATGCTCACCAACACTTGTTATTATCTGCCTTTTTGATTATGCCATTCATTGTGGTTTGGATTTGCATTTTCCCTGACAACCAATGACGTCAGGCATCTTTTCATACGCCTATTCCTCGTAGGAATATGAACTCTCTCTTGGGAAAAAAAAATGTCTATTTTTGCTCTTTGCCCATCTTTAAATTGGATTACTTGCCCTTTTATTGTAATAGTTCTTCATATTTTCTGGATACATGTCACTTTTCAGATACATGATTTGCAAATACGTTCTCCTATTCTGTAGGTTACTTTTTTACTTTCTTTACAGTGTTCCATGAAGGATGAAAGTTTTAAATTTTGATGAAGTCCAATTTATTTATTTATTTATTGTTACTTGTGCTTGTTGTGTTCTATCTAAGAAACCTTCGCCCAATCTGAGATCACAAAGATTTACACTTACGCTTTTTTCTAAGAGTTTTATGGTTTTAGATCTATGATCCATTTTGAGTTGGGTTTTGTACTGTCCTGCACTTTGCATCTTGTTTTTGCACTTCTCCAATTGCACTATGGTTTCTGGTACATATGCATCCTAAGTATATATTTTTCAGAAAAATGTTAATAAATTTGGATTCCCCCCCCAAAGTATTCTGAGCTTAAATAAATTTTGGAAAGTGTACATAGTAAGATTCTCTTAAAAATTCACAGTGCATATTTGCCCATTAAAGGCTCTAAGTAGACAACAGTAAAGAAACCTGTTTTGTTTCTTTTAATCATATGCTTACAAATACCCCGATATTTGTGATGTACCTCCAAGATGTCCCTCAAAATAAAGGACTTGTTGCCCCAGCTGCTGGTAGTGTCCTTAGAAGCTACCTTTCAGCTGTTGGACCCCTTTTGGGGATTGGGTCAGCTAAATAAAGCTACTCTGTCCAAGGTTATGCTCCCTTCCAGGGATGGCCCACATCTGAAAACTGATGGGCATGGGGATATGGAGACCTGGTTGTGTCATCCCAATGCAGGATAACTTTGCAGGATCATCTCATCTCAGAACCCCTGCAGCAACAGCTGAGGCTGCCCCTCGGACTGCAGGGCAGCCCCCTTGCCCTCTGCCCTCATCCTGCTTCTGTCCTAACCCTTCCCCAGATGTCGAATCTTCAGAGTGTGTCCTAGAGACCTCTTCCATACAAAAGTGCATTTCTGCAGCCGCTTCTAGAAGAACCCAATGTTGACAAAAAGAATTTCCCAAAAATATTGGAATCTGGAATATTATTTTTATGAAACTTCTGCCTCCTAGAGAAGCAAAAAAATGCAGTTTGGGAAATGCAACATAGCAGAGATAAGACTTGCAACCAGAAAAGTGATGTGGAATCAGACTTGCCTATGTATTGGCTGTTCAATCTCGATCAAGCTACCTATTCTGCTGGAGCATCAGCTTATCATCAATAAAATAAGCACAGGAAAATCCACCTCATAGGAATGTGAACATGCCTAGCACAGTCCTAGGTGATCCATCCAGAGGCACACCACAAGGCAGGGATTTTTAGCTGTTTTATACACTACTACATGTTCCTGGAATTGTGTCTGGCACATAGTAAGCTTTGATAAATATTTGAATTAACTATGTAAATTGCCTAAAACCTTTGAGTTTTTATTGAGGTATGTTTTCAGTCCATACGATCAAATAGGTCACAGTGATTTGTGAAAAGGAATCCATGAAGATTACTTTCAGGGCGATTCATGAAAGATCCAATTGTCGACCTTTCCCATACTGACTGGGCAGCCATACACAAATATTGGCACCGTGACTGCTAAGATTTCCTGGGCAGTGGCTCACAAACCGTTAAGTACAGCCACCAATTTATTCTGATGACCTTTCTTGTAATTTTGCATGTAGGTCATATTCTCAAGCAAAGAAGCTAAGAAGTCACTTTCATTGAATATTCCATTAGATTAAAGCAAGCTTCCTAAAGTCCCAGTACCATGACTTTTGAAGTCTTCTTAATTTAAATGGTAATACATCTTGAGCCTTACTGAGAAGAATTGAAATGTCAGGCCATTTTTGCCTAGTGTAGCAAGAACAGGACAAAGATACTCAACTTAGGTTTTCACAGCCCAGTGCTAAAGTTTGTAGGAGCAGTTTCCAACTGGTGGTGACACTGGGGAGCAGGAGTGGGCAAACCTCCCACAGTGCGTTCTTTGTGTTGGATATCACACGTGGTTTTGGTACAAGATGGTTGCTGTCTGTATGAAGGTGTCGGTGAACAGACAGCAGCAGGGGCTCTAGCAGCCAGCACACTCAGACAAGGCTTGGGGACGTTGTTCTTACCTCTTAGGTCTACTCTAGGGGGAGAGAAACACAGCATCACCAACTCCACAGATAAATAAGCAAAGGACCCGTGTGCAGAGATCCAATCAGATAGAAGAGGGTGCTGCTAACTGCCGCCGAAGCTTGGACCTGCCCCCTGAAGAAGGGGTCACAGAGCATCTCCCGTGTGGCCTGGCATTGTGAATGCTCCATCTGTGCCACCTGCTTGGTGAAGCTGCTGGGCCCTGGCTTTTCCCAAAAGATAGATTCTTATGTTTTCACCCAAGTTACTGACTCTACTAGAATGAGATTTTTACTTACCTTGCTTGGTTGCTTCTGGCATACTAAGGCAGGGATGCAGAGATTATCACAGGAAGAGACTCCAGGAATCACAAGTTATTTCCAAGAGAGCCACCCAGGGAGGAGAGAGCCAGCAACACAGACACGTGTTTGTAGAATGCACTCTGCATGCTTGGCTATGTTTTAAAGCATCACGAGGACATTGTTGATGTATGTAACAGTGTCCCTGAGTTGGTAAGAAAGGCTAAATTCCTTCATTTGATCTGAGTATCGTCCATATTTAAAGCATTACGGGGTGAGAATTGCACAGACAAATAGAAAACACTTGCTTTGATGGAGCTCACAGCAGGATAGAAAGTCTGTAAGACAGGTTGAAAAGTTTCCATCCAAAATAGTTAAGATGAGCAAGAGTTTCAGGCATCTGGAAAAAGAAATCGCTTGGGGAGAACGAGTGTGAACAGCTTATTTCCCAGCAGTCTTTGACAATGGGGTCAGAGAATATGCGGTGCTAAGCAGGCGCTCAGAGGCTGCTTGCCAGTTCGCGTGGTTCTGCTTGGCTTCGCTTTTGCACAATAAAATATGTAAAGCCACTAATTCTTTCATCCTCATCCCCAAGAGCTGCTCTTTCCCTGCTGTGCCCTGACCCGGCTGTGGGCACTGCTGTCCTGAGTCTCAGACTGGAGCCTCTCCTGCCTCCCACCCAGGCTCTTCTGCCTCCTAGGTCTCTGCAGTCTATCTGTGCCCTTGTGTACATTTGTCCCCTTCTCTTCATGCCCACTTCAATTGTATCAGGGAATTCTTTCTCACCCTTGACTACTACTGCAGTGTCAAATGAAGAGCCGCCTGGTAGTTAACTGTGCATCACTACAACTTATTTAGTCAATCCTTTATTATTGCATACGTAAGAATTCTTTTTTCTCCTTTGAACAATGCTGTCATGAAAAGGCTTTCTCAGTTAAGAATGTACTCAGCTAAAAGCCTGGTCACGGTAGGTTAAACACACAAGATTTATTCTCTTTTGTATAGGAACTCCAGATGTGGATAGCTCTATGAAGTTACAATGTGCACATTCTCCTTCTACCATTCTGCTCCACCAACCTCAGCATACAGCTTCTATCCTCAAGGTTGTAAAATGGCTGCTAGAGCGCCAAACATTACAGCAGCATTTCTGACACAGGAAGCCCCAGACTGATTGTTTTCAAAGGTTAGTAAAAAAGATTGAGTGTTATTTAACAATAGCCAAATACAAGGTTTAGCCAAACTTCTTAAATCATTCATTGGTTCTTTTTCCCATGGATTCCAAATAAGGAATCTTCTTGATAGACCAAATTTTACCACTCTTGAGTGTCTCAGAATCATGGAAACTCCATGAACAGTCAATCCCCACTGTGAAAAAAAGTGAGACATAATCATTTCCACTGCTTCGAAGCATTCAAGTGGGTGTAATCAGACTGTTTCTGCTGAGTTGAGCAGACAGTGTTCTGCAGGAAGGAAAATCTAGTTTATGCCCAGAGAGGAATGAAGCAGGTCCATTTTACTGTCAGTGTCTCAGATGCCCTTCGATTCCCACTGTGGAACAGATGCTGTCCTACTGACCTCCCAGTTTCCGCTACAGTATCCTTTCCCCGGACTCCGGGCATACCTCCGAGAGACTGTGGGCTCGGTGCCTCGCTACCACAATATTGCAGTCAAACAAGCCAAGTTAATTTTTTGATTTCCCAGGGTATATAAAAGTCGTGTTCACACTATATACTGTAGCCTATCAAGTGTGCAATAGCATTATGTCTAAAGAACAATATATATTCCTTAATGAAAAAATACTTTAAGGCTAATCATCTGAACTTTCAGCAAGTGGTATCACAGAGCATCATAACAGATCTAATAATAATGAGAAAGTTTGAAATAATGTGAGAATGACCGAAATGTAACACAGAGGTCAAAGTTACCAAATGCTGTTGGGCAAGTGTGCTGATTCGCTCAACACAGGATTGCCACAAGCCTTCGATTTGTAAAAGATGCATTATCAGCAAAGTGCAGTGAAATGAGATGACCCTGTCGTCAGTTCCATTCTTGTGAGGTTTTCCAAGTGAGCTCCAGGCTAGAGTGAGCCAAGCTCAGAAACATCATTCACTGTTCCCAGAGGGAATTTCACCTGCTGTGGGCATTACAAAGGTGGCGACTCTGGCCAGTGAGAGTGAGGTTTCTACAGAAAACGTAATGGTAGTTAATTCTTGGACAATGGAGGATAGTTTTTTTTTTTTGTCTCTGATTTTTGTTCTTGCTTTTGTTTTTTTTTTTTAACAGTGAAGCTCTGGCCACAATGAATCGACCCTTTAGAGGGAACTATTTCTTCCTTCTCTTTCTCACATCGCCCAACAAGAAGGAAAAAGAACTATAGAGTACATTGAAGGTTGAGGAAGACTGTTACTTTTTTGGAATTTTCTAAAGCAGACGATAAAAGTCTAACTGATTCCAGTCACAGGGTGATATGCTTCTAGGCTTGGCTATTCTCCGCCAAGCAGACTGGGCAAAGTTTTAGCCAAGTCTCATATGGTTGGTGTTCAATACATAGCTTTTGATGGACTGACTGACTTCTACTTTGCCAGATCAAGCAGTTTCCAAATGGGAAAAAAAATACTGATGGCTCTTTCTTCTGTGTTAAAGAATACAGTGTGTGCGCTATTGCATAGGTCCCTGGACTTGCCTGAATGTCTTCTATTGCGATCAGATCATTGTTTGGTCCACACTTAGAGAATGTAGTAGGAAAGCAGAAAATAAAATTTCTTTGATTCGGTTCTCAGGCACTAATTAGTTGTCCTGAACCCATGGGTTTCCCTGCCTCCTTGACGCCTATTAGCCACTTTATCTAGAAAGGGAGGCCCTTATGTTTGCAAATGAACATCTATCTCCTATAAGTCAGTACTCTGAAAAGAAACCATATTAGCAGAAATGGAATTGACTGAAATTATCCTCAGTAGCTGGAAGAATTGGAGAATCTGAGAACCGGGTTCAGAGACTTCATTGCCACAAAAAGTGCTCCCTGTGGACTTATCCTAGGACAGAACTGCCCTACCTCTTGCTGGTGTGGAGCCCACCCCCTGCCCTGCCTCCCGGCTGGCATGACTCCTCCTCGGCCTCTGGAATCTCGCTCAACTACTTCCGCCTCCAACGAGAGTGGTTGGCTCGGTCCCCGTTCTTTGCAGAACCAGTTCTGTCTCCAAGGCCCAGCGTGGAGAGTGTCTGAAGGGTGAAGCCAAGGTCACATGCCCACGTGCTGTTCTCTAGGGTCAGGCATTGTCTGCTTCCCCTTTCCCAAGACGCAAGGTGGGTGAGTACTCACACAGGGGGGGCCTCAGACGCAGAGTCACAAATGTGCATGTGCCCTGACCAGACCTTGTGGCACTGTCCTCATGTGCATGCTCTTCTTTGGTCAGTAGGAAGCAATCAGGTGTGTCCTGGCAGTGGGGGACTAAGAAACAGGACACAGAGGGAGCCTAGTGATAGAAATGGGGGAAGATCAGAGAGGGAAGTGGGATTCCTACACAGTGCATGGCCAGTTCACTCACCCTCCAGGTACTCCTACTCAATCCAAGCATTGAAGGCAATTGTGTGCCCGCTGGGTGCCTAGCGTGGCAGGAAGTGAACCCTCCTCTTGTGAGGACATTTATATCCTGTTGCAACAAATGAATCCACCTCAATGAGTTGGAGATATTGATTACCAATCTCCCAGGCATGGAGAGGGATGGAAAGACTTAACCAAACCTTGACAAGCCATTTGTGTGTTCTGCTAAGGGTGACCAGCCATCCCGGTTTTCCTGGGATTGTCCTGGTTTTAGCATGGAAGGATTTTCATCCTGGAAGCATGTGTCTTAGCTCTGTGCTAGTTGCCCAGTAACATCCAGCCAAAGGCAAACAAAATCTATGTGTTATTTGCTTGGCAGACTGGCCAAGTTTGTGTTTTATGAAGGCTAAAGTCACAGGGAGTCCTTTCCATTTCTGGTCTTAGTAATGTCTTGGAAAGGAAGCAACAAAGCTTTAGATAAGGCAATCCTATTTTGCTTAATGTGATTGCAGTATTAATCTGCAAATCATCGCTTTATAGATATTTCTGAAGCAGGGCCTTTCTTTTCTTACTCAGAAAATGCTATACATACATACATATATATATGTTAGAAGCACTGTGGGAGCCACCAGAAAAACAAGTCTTAGTACTTCTTGAACCACATCACCACATTTCAGCAAATCAGGTGGACCATGTTATTGCACAATGTCTGAATCAGCCACAGCCATGGAGCCCTGTCGCATCCCCTGGGCCAAAGCGTAGTGCACAGGTTTGATAAGCAGGCTTGTTCTCCACCCAGCAGTAAACTCTCCTGGCAGCTGATGCTTTACCGAAAGAGATGTGTCAGTTTGCTTCGATCAGCTTTCTCCTCATCCACCAGCATGTTGGAAGTTCCTAGTGAAGAAGCTATCCATTTTCTGTTTCAGCTGGTGAGCCAGAAAGACACTCATTCAATTTGACATCTCTGTTCCCTGACCAAGAATAGCGAGCAAAGTCCAATCAGGACCAGCTGCCACTTTCATGGAGCAAATCTCCCAACGAGGCGATGACCTGGGCATCGGCCCTGGAGAGGGAGTGGGACATGTGAACAAGTACGTCCAGACGGTGGCCCCACAGACACCGCTCCTGCCTTAAAAAATTTTAACTGCCTCCTGCTGGCCAGTCTGCTCTTTTGGAATGCTGAAAACCAGCGGTTTCAAGAGCACACATCAGTCTCTGCTTCCTCTCCCCCTCCTCCCTTCCTCCCCTCCTCTTCCTCTTCCCCTTCCCTTCCTCACCCCTGTCTCTCCCTCCTCCTCACCCTTTCTGCCTCTTTCCTGACTCCCAGTGACTCTCCTCTTCCTTTCTCTACCTTTCACTCCAAACACATCTCCTCTCTTTTCCCTTTTCTCCTCCAGAACCAAGAAGTTTCCACCTCCATGTTTTTAAGCAATCTTCTCCAACCTTGACCTCAGGAGCTGAGTCACCTGTCCCCTTCCATGCATGTCTCCTGCTCTGACCCTCTAGCTGTCAGAGCTGCTGGGGCACCACGTGCTGACCCAACTCCAGAGGTTTTTGCAACCTGAGTGCAGAAAATCAATTTGCCTCCCACAGGCTCTAATTCTGACACTAATCCCCTAGTTAATAGGAATTCCCTCCCTGAGCTTCCGTCCTCTCCTGTCTACTGAGGGAAGTTGCCCAAATCATTTTTTGCTTATTTTTAAAAGATGATTGGCAAGAGGAAGGAATAAGCTGAGGATACAAACGAAGCAGCATTTGTTTAAGGTAGACGCTAACTTTTGGAGAGCTGAATGCTAGTTTGGGTGCATTGGAGACTCAGGGCTACAAAAACCAACACATCAACCTTGTTAAGGGCCCAACCCTCACCCAGATTCCTCCTCCTGTTTGACCCTGGGCTCTGACCCATTGTTCATGGGAGAGTCAGCCACTGCCCTTTGTACCCAGGGGACTGTGACCTTCCAGCAGCTGGAGGGACTGGGGTGCAGATGCAGGGGCTGGCGTGGGTGGGAGGGCTATGTCTGAGACCTGGGCTAACTCCAGGAGTTTTTCTTCCCACAGGGAAGCTGGCAGTCTCTGTGAGATATTTCTTAAATGTGCTTAGAGAGTCAACTTCCGCTTAGAACTGGCCGGAAGTCACCAACCCCTCTTCCTGGGGCCACTTTCCCCTTTATGATTGACTGGGTTTGGGTCACCTTTCTGTAGGAGGGGTCACTTTTCATTTCACCCAGATCCTGTAGCCTGGTGTTGACTTCAAGGGCTCTGGCCTGGGGTAGAGTCCGAACCCTGGGGATGGGAAACAGTAGCTGGCTTGGAAATGTAGCAGGTGGGGCTTGACCTTGATGCTAATTAGCCATGCAGTCTGCAGCTCTCCGTGCCAACGTCTATTCCTCTGTAAATGGGGGATAACATCATGTTCTTGACAGTGATTGTGTGGAGCCGATGAGAATTTGTACAGTTCCCAGCCCAGGGTCTGGTGTACAGTTGCAGTAAGTGTTCAGTGATTGACTCTTTGCTTAGAAAGAATAAGGGAGAAAGCAGCTGGAAGCAGCCACTATAGGGAAGGGAACTGGCAAAAATACCGGCAGAAGAGGCAAAGGAATTGACTGCTAGGCTCTGGGAAAATGTCCCTTTGCATGAGGGAAGCACAGCAGAAGATGGCTCTGTTCAGGAGCAGCAGGTGTAAGGAGAATGCCTTTGGAAAGCAGTTGCTTTGATGCTGATGGCGGTAGAAACAAGGTAGCTTGGTTTGTAAAAAGGTAGCCAAGCCCTGGGAGGAGTGATGCCAGCAGCTCTGGGTGCAGTGTCTGTAGCCAAGCTGCTACTTACTCTCCCCAGGGCCTATAGCATTTTCTCCAGTTTGGAACTTGGAGGTGATGCTTGGGAATGACAGGGTTCCTTACATATTTTTCTTTCCCTAGATGGAACATTCATTCCCATCTCAATCCATAGCCTTCTCTAGAATTGTCTGGCTGTCTTGGAATTTCTACTAAAAATTCCATCTATCCCAGCTGTCACTTCCAGGCCCTGCTGTTTTTGCTGACAGGGGTCAGAATGCCTGGGGTCCCCTTTCCCTTGGAGTCCACACCCCTGAGCTGTGGAATAGTTGGAAGGGGTCCTTGAACTTCAACTCGCTCCCGCAGCCCAGTAGCCCCCATCCCACGAACTTCCAAAAAAGTGGCTCCTTGGCTTCCAGGCAGCTTAGGTAGGAAAGTTTTGCCTTTGCAAAGCATGTCTGGTCCATTAGTAAAATCACTCCTCTCCTCTCTCTGACCCAGGGTAGCTTTTTCCAACTGATCTCAACCAACTGGGATGAGTTTTAAGCCTGCCTATTTATTTTCAGACAAATTCTGCTACGAGTTAATTGTTGTGTCTCAGAGAAGACAAGCTGTTCCTGAAGCACCATCTCTGGCTGCCGCACATGGCAAGGCCCTCACGGTGCACTGAGGGGTGGGGGACGCATGGGTATGGCTGTGCTTCACCATCTTTCCTTCCTTTTTTTCTCTTCCAAAATGTTCTAATTTCGTATCTCAGAATGAACATAGAGGAGGGCGTGGCAGACACACATACACACACCCTATGTGTTTTCTCTTGAAAATTTCAAGCACAGCACTGCTATTTTTAAAAGGCAGGTGAAGCTGAGCTGTAGTTGAACCGTGCAGAGCCCCAGCCTAGTCCCAGCCTCATGCATGCCTGCTCCTGGTGCCCGCCTTTCCAGCTTCACTGAGAAAAGTCGGGGATAACCACAGATACTGGTCCAAGACCTGGGGAGCTCCAGCCGCAGTGGGGATTGCAGAAGCCCCTGGCTGAAGAGGACAGCCCTTGGCGAATGGCAGGCCACGGAGGAAGATGTGGCCTGGCTCTGGGCTCCTGACGATAATTAGGGAAGGGCAGCAGGGAGCAGCCCTTAGGGCGGAGATCCTATGGGATCATGACAAAATAGAGCAGCACGTGTCCCTGTCCCATGTCCTGCTTTTCATTCCCAAAGCTGCTTCTGTTTTCCTGAAAAGTGAGCTGTCTTAAAATGCAGTGCCTCTCTCTCTTTCTCTCAAATTTGTCAATGTTCCACCATATGACCATAGTGGTATTACATCAGTTGGCTACGGCTGCCACCACAAATTCCTTAGCCTGGGAGGCTTAAACAACAGAAAATTATTTTCTCAGTTCCTGCAGGCTGGGAGTTCAGGATCAGGGTGTTGGTGGGTTTGGTTTCTCCTGGGCTTGCAGGCAGACCCCTTCCGCTGTGTCCCCATAAGGCCTCTCTTCTGGCAGTGCATCCCTGGTGCTTCTCCTCTTCTTATGAGGACACCAGTCCTAAGGAAGCAGGGCTCCACCCTTATGACCTCATTTAATTTTACCCACCTCCGTACGGGTCCTGTCTCCATATACAGTCACACCGGGAGTTAGAGCGTCAACAAATGAATCTGGGGGAACACAATCCATTCCATAACAAATAGAAAGCACCAGTCCCAGAGGAATGCTTGAGCATGCACACGGGTGTTCTGACCTCATACGTGGACCCGGCACAGCCCACAGGTGATACCCAGCGCTGTGAATTTGGGTGTGCACGGGCAGACACAACAGCATGCCAAGAGAGAGCCACACGAGACCATGGACATGGTCCACACAGGCCCACAGGCCTGAGTGATGGAGGCTGGGGACATGCGGCAGGAGGGCCAGAGACCCCAGCACTGGTAGGACCCAGAAACAGCACCTTTGTCCTCTTCACCCACAACCCTGAATGGCAGTGGGGTGGGAAGAGGGCAAGGAAGAGAGATTCCTGGAGCTGGACAGAGTGGGCCGAGGAGCAGAGCCAGGCCATCCCAACCCTTTGCCCTCTCCCCTCCTCCTCCTGGAGCTTATCTCGAGACACCTCCTGACCATCCTCAGGACTGGGCCCCACCAACAAATGATGGGGGCACCCCTCCCAGGGGGCCTGGCCTTGTGGGCTTCTGGGGGTGCCCTGGGGAGGCTCTTGAGGAGACGGAGACACTGGGCTCTTCCCAGTGCCTGCCAGGGCAGTGTGGGAGGCCGCTGTTCAGGGTGTCAAGTGGTAAGCCCAAAGAGAAGCCCGTGAGAGGCAGTGTGAGGCCCTGCCTGCAGTCAGTTGTCAAAGACATTCCCCTGGACTCTTGCTGCAGAGTTGCTACGCTTTGGGGGAAGAGTCGAATGGAAAAAAATAGACCCCCCTCCTCCCCACCTTCCCCCAAAAGGCTACCACAGGGCCTGAGACATGCCCACAGGCCAGCAGGGAGCTCTGTAGTTTGCGAGCAGCTAGTAAGCAGTGATTTTTCTGGTCATCACATTCTCCTGAAGGGGAAAATGGAGAGAGATTTTCTGAGATGACTGTCTTCGAGCCAAAGTCTTAAATACTCCCTTAGCTCTGCAAGAATCTCAGGGTGCTGCTGATGTTATAATTCCTCATCCTTGTTTCCTCCCAGTTTCTCTCTGAATTTCCCAAGATCAAATCCAAATGGAGCTCCCAAATCCTCCTCGAGGCCTGCAAAGTGCTGGGGCTCTGGGGCTCTCTGAGCACATGAACGTCTGTCCGCATGGCCCACGCTGAGCTAGGCTCTCAGTCTCCTCACCGCTCTGGATGTCAGGTGCAGCCATCTCTGGGCTTTGGCGCTTGTGACATCTCCCTGGAAGGCCCTTGATCCAGATTCTGCAAGGCCGTCTCCGGGCATCCTCGGTCACATTGAAATGTCCCCTTCTCAGCGGGCCCTCATTGCACATCCACCGCTTTGCTTGCAATCTCCCTGCCCTGTGCTAGTTTCCTCTGTAGCACTTCACACAATCCAACATCTGTATTTTTAATTTATTTATTGTGTGTTTTACCCCCGATTAGAATATCATCTCCGCATCTGACTGGTTCCTTGCAAGATCTTCAATGCCTAGAATAGTGCCTAGTAGATGCTCAAAAAGTGGTGGAATAAGTGTGTCCCTTTAAATAAAAGTCCCATTTCTCTGTGGTCAATGGAGAAGGCCGCCATCGCTGGAAGGAGTGGCCTTGGGATTGCCTCGGGAGCTCGCTGCCTCTGGAGTGGGCCACGACCCAGTGATTCCCAGCGACGGAGCATCAACAGACTTCCTTGCAAAAATCAAGGTGGGCAAGACATGCAGCATATTCCATTTGTCTTCGTCTCCACTTAGTTTCTGTTTCCAGATCGCATCCTGTTAGGGTGATGGAACTCACCCTTTTTTCACCCTGGCTGTGGCTTATATCACACCAAGTTCCAGGAGCTCACGTCACACCAAGGAGCCGGTGGGCAGGCAGCATTAGGGCCAAACCGTCCTGGGCTCATACAGCCACCTCTTAGAACGTCAGCACCTCACCTGGGCCTTTTTCTGTGGTCCACGGAGGCAGCCGGGGTTGGGGGAGGGGACTGGAAGGTGATGAAGGGAAAAAAAGTCACTTGGACTGAACCCTTGCTGAAATGCCTCATCAAACCAGCTTCTGACTCAGCACCGCCGCATGAAGTGATCGCTGCTCTTTGTGAACTCCTGCAAGGTTCTTATCTTCACCAGCTGGCAATGAATCACTTGCTCCCTGGTATCCCTCCCCTTGTCTTCTCTGCCTTTGGTCCTGCCACGTAATTCTCCACAGGTCTCTGTCTGGCCTCTTTCTTGAGCTCCTGCAGAGCACATTGTAAGCCCGCAATAAATAGCTTCCACAGAATGGTTTTGCTCCAAGCAACCCTACCAAGAAGCAGAATGGAAAGACTTCCAACCGCTCAGGTGTGATCGCAAAGATGGCCGAGGCCTGGAGCACACTGGTAGGATTATTGGCCGGAGAGCCTCACTGCTAGCCTCAGTCCCTGCTCCCCTGCCTTACTTACTCCCTGACACACTCTGAGAACCAGCCTGGCTTGTAGCTTTCTCTTTGGAGATGTCCAACCTCAAACCTAAGGTTTTCTTAGCCTTTAGGGATGAGGGATGGATGATTTCCAAATCTCGGCCTCTCTCTGCCTCTGCTTCTCTTTGTGTTTCTCTTATCTGTGAATCTATGAATAATTTTCTCTGCCTTCACCAAAGTTACAAGAAGAAGAAACTTCAGTTTGAAGGATTCCAGCCAAACAGAGTCTGTCCTGCCAGTCAGGGGCACACCCAGGGCAGCAGGAAGAGGCTCTGTCTGAGGAGGTCCCATAGAAGACACAACGTCTTGGCTGGCTGGCACCTTTTCTGTGCGGGTCCAACTTCCAGCTTTCTCTCTGCCTGATAATACCACGTTTGTCGGAAACAGACCTGGGTCCACATTATTCAGAGAAACAACAGCAGACACCATATACTTCTTCAGTACACAGTCTTTAAAAATGACAACAACATCCATGATTCTACAGGAAATTCAGGAAATAAACTTGGCTGCACCTTCTCTGGGTTTGACCCGCCTCTCCTTCCAAAGTCCTACTGTCTGGTTATACCCAGGAGCCCTGGCGGCATCAAGGCCTCTGCTGACTGTTGGCCCACCGCTTCCTCTCCTGGCAGGCCTGATGCTTTGACCCTGTTTCTCCCAGGGGTAGTCCAAATTCTAGGAATTCTGAGATGGACCCCAAGATTCTGCACCCTATATAGTCACTCTCCTCAGGGTAGGTGGGACTGGTAAATGTCCTGGGATAGTCACTCCCTGGATTAGGTAATATTAGCAAAGTGATAGGCTACCTTGGTTCTATCATATATACTGCATTTTAGAAATAAAGCTGCCTGCAGGGACAGCCCTTCTCCCACTGACTTTAAGTATCCATTTTGTCAGCTGATCAGTGGCTAGGACATTAAGAGTGACTCCTGCTGACAGTCTATAAGAAAATAGGACCCCAGTCCTAACATTGCAAGGCCCTGGATTTTGCCAACAACTGGTAAGCCTGCAAGGGGACCCTAACCCCAGATGAAATCACAGGCCCTGTGGACACCTTGATTTCAGCTTGCAAGGGCCTGAGCAGAGACCCAGCTAAGCTGTGTCTGGGCATGTGACCCACAGACACCATGAGATAAAAACTGTGTGTATGTGTTTTTTGTTTTTGTTTTTTTGGAGGGGGAGGTTTGTGCTGCACTGAATTACATGATCCGTTAAGTTAGGGCCTGTCTTTTGCAGAGTCAGGGGTACATACAATAAAATGCACAAATCTTAGTTCACAGCTTGATGAATTTTGACATGTGTGTACACTCATGTAACCATCACCCAGATCAAGATATCAAACATTCTCACTAATCTTTCCTGTTCGCCTTTCTCACCCATCCCCCCACTCCCCTTCCCAATGGCAACTCTCAGTCTGTTCTCTGTGTTTGAGTCTGTTTCTGTTTGCTTGTTCATTGTTTTGTTTTTTAGACTCTACATGTAAGTGAAATCATACGATATTTGTCTTTCTCTGCCTGGCTTATGTCACTTAGCATGATACCCTCTAGGTCCATCCATGTTGCTGCAGATGGCAAGATTTCATTCTTTTTTATAACTGAGTAATATTCCATTATGTATATACGTACCACTTCTTCTTTATCCATTTATCTATTGATGGACACTTAGGTACTTCCATATCTTGGCTATTGTAAGCAATGCTTTAATAAACAAAGGAGTACAGATTTTTTGGGGGGTATTAAAAAAACTGTATTGTTGTAAACCACTATTTGTGGTACTTCGTTACATAGCAGTAGAAAATGAGTATAACCCCTCACCCCTTCACAGCAGCTCTCAGCCTTGGAAGTGGAAAATGCTGGCCAGACTGTCACCCTTGCCTCTGTGACAGACAGGTAGGCAGCTTCTCCCCAGGGAGACCTGCTTGTGAGTGGGGACATGCCCTCAGTCTTCCCCAGGGCACCATCACCCTGTCTCCCACACTCAAACACTCCGCAGGAAACATCCATGCCAGGAGTTCTCGTCCTGGGGGTCCCATGGAAGCTGTACAGTGGTCCCACCTGTGGGTCCCTGGGTCACCGAGACTGCACTCCAAAAGTACCTGTGCCCTGGGCCTGAGGCCTTAACACAAAAGAAGCATGGACCTAGGCTTTCCCAACTCCAAATTCCACTCTCTTTCCACTCTGCATGGAATTGCAGGCATATTTCAACGGCTTCAGGGGGGCTATTAGAGAGGGGGATTCCCTAAATAGCAAAAGAGCCTGTGGGCTGAGGGCCTGACCTGTGGAAGCCCTTAGGAAGGAGGCGAGTGGGCTAAGTATGCTTTCTGCAGCTGCTTGCTCCTCATCTGGCCTCGTGCCTTCCCAGAATATCACACACACAGTCTGGGAACTTGGCTTTCACCTTTGGGACAACTTTGAGGCTCCGAAGAATACCCTGGCCTTTGCTTTCTCTCCCGTGGTACAGTCGTGCAGTGCAAGGCCCGGAGCAGTTCTGTCTCTGGAGGCAGCAGAGGAACAGGGACAGAGGGACAGGCCCCCCTGCTCCGTCAAGGAACACACCGACCTGTTCCTGGGAGGCAGCCAGCCCAGTCAGAGAGTCCAGAGGGGAAAGAGGGGTGCTTCCAGTCACCCCTTCCTTCACTGCTAACCCCAAGCAAATAAAGGAAAGAGGAGAAACGGGAACATTGCCAGAGGGAGCAGAGTCGAGAAAAGTGTTCTTGCCCTAAATGGAGGTGAAAGAGAAAGGAAGTCAGCACACATGTGGCAACGGCCAAGTACCAGTTATCGTTGTGTCTTCGTGACCGATCGCTGCGGGTGCGGGCAGACTGGTATTTGTTTCTTTTTTCTTAGAGATAAGAAGGAATAATACTCAAACAGCCAAAGTTCAAAATCTGTGGTTTCGTTCTGGGAAAAGTTGAAAACAAGTTAATGAAGCTTTAACTCCTGGAGAGATTAGCGTCCAGTCTCTGGCTCAGACAGTCCTCTGCCCTCAGCTCGGCTTGTCTCCAGTGACGTGGAGGGTTCATCTCGTGAGCGATTCAGGGTACTCTGGGCTTCTCTTGCTGCCTTTTTTCAGGTGTTTGTTTTGTTTGTCCCAAAGCTGAAATGAAGAACTGTCTTTCTTTTGTTTTCAGCAGGCTTTCTGTCTGTCATTGCCATAGAAATATTTTGGGGGATCATAATGTGATCAGTAAGAAGGCCCGGGGCCAAGCCATGTGTCCCTGCTTCTTATCAATGTCCACAGGGTTCTGGAAGGAAACAAGGATGCCTATTCTCTTCTGCTCTGTTCTTACGTGGCTTTTATCCCCAACATTTTATTATGAAAATCTTCGGACATACAGTAAAGTTGAAAGAACCTTATAACGGCCACCTACCACCAAACTTCTACAATGAACAGTTTGCTATACTTGCTTTATGACCCATCTGTCCACATCCCTGCCACCCACCCATCTTTCTGATTTTTTATGATGCACTGCGCATTCCATGACTCTCTCCTAGCTGCTCTTGCCTCTGGCAATGTGTGGCATTCCGGGCAATCCCAGCTTGGAGCTGCCTGGTGCCCATGTCTGCCTCCGTCACTATATGGCCTTCACTGCATCTTCTCTGTGCTGGTTCCAAATCTCTCTTTCTTTTCTCTTATAAAGAGGTCAGTCATTGGATTTAGGACTCACCCTAATCCAGCATGACCTCATCTTAATTTGATTGCATCTGCACAGATCCTATTCCAAAGTAAGGTCACAATCACAGGTACTGAGGGTTAGGACTTGAAGTATCTTTTTGGGGAGACACTATTCAACCCATAGCATTCCCCAAGGAAAAGAGATTATTCTCTTCTCACTGTGCATGTCATCCTTCAAAACCCCAGTCATCCCATGGATTCAACCACCTTCTCCGTAGGCTGACTCCCTGATCCATGGCTCCATCCTACTTCCCCACCTGCTTTTCTGATTTCCTCTTGACTCTTTCGCTGGACACCACTACCTTACACTCAACATGGTCAGTGTGAACTCAGCCGGTGACTCACCTTGTCCCTCACCCCTCCTGCCTCAACACTGCCCTTAATCCCTCCTTAAAATGGTGCCTCTTCTTGTATTCTCTTACCTGAATTCGTGGCTTCACCATTCAAATCATCCACTGGGTACAAACATCAGTGTCTTCACACTTCATTCCTCTTATTCCTCACTTTTGATTGGTTATCAAGGACGGCTCATCCTTCCCTCAAAATGGCTGGCAAATCATTCCCTTTTCTAGACATCCGGTTTTAGTGAAGATTCTAGTAAAAGACTGGCTTTTCCTCCCTGTTTGCAATCTGGCTTCCAAACTCCATGTACTATGTTGGTGGTGCTCAAAGAGTGGTTTCTAGATCGGCTACATGTGCCTCATGCAGAAGCATGTTAAAAATGCAAATTGTCAGATCCCACCCCAGACTTCCTGAACCAGAAGCCCTCTGGGTGATTCTGATGCTAAAATCTGAGAAGGAGATCTGATCAGGTCACTTCACCATTTCAACAGGGATTTATCCTGTCCGCCTTGGGCAGCTGAGCTTTTCTATAGAATATTCTAGAGTCTTCACCATTGGACCGCAGTCTGCATTCCCACCACACCTCCTGTGCTCTGCTCCATATGACTTAACCCTTCCAAACTATATCCTTTTCTTCTGTTCGGATGCCTCAGTTATCTCCTCTGTCTATAATGCTCCTTTCTTTGTCCAAACCTTGTGAATAATATCCTCTAAGATCCAGCTCCTAGGAGATCTTCTACCTCCCCACTGAGAGTTTCTATAATGCTCTTCCCCACCCACCGTCAGAATCGCTCCAGCTTATTGAGCCTGTGGGTGCTGTGATAGAAATGATAACACAGTTTTCCCTGTACTGTCTCAGATTATACATGCAACCTACTGTCCCCAGAGTTCATCAGGTTCTGATGTAAGTGGATTCACACTGCATTAATCCCCACATTTTGGGGGCTTATTTCCATAACTTACTGACGCAGGACTTTCAACTCCAGGCAAGGGCTCCCCTCTCTATGCCCCCATATATTACTGGGAGGCACCTCAGAGACTATGGCAAACATAAGTCTCCATCACAGGTACCAGCTGCTCCCTGGGACTCTGTCCCAGCACCCTGGGCTCAGTGACAGGGCTCCTCCACCTTGCCTTCCAGGACACCAATCCTGAAGGGCTGCCTGGCTCTTCCAAAGCAGCCTGCGGGCATCCAGTGCATTTTCATTTTTTTCAAATAAATACCCAGAAGTGAAATTGCTGAATCATATGGCATTTCCATTTTTAATTTTTTTTGAGGAACTTCCACACTGTTTTCCACAGCAGTTTACATTCTCCCCAACAGTGCACAAGGGTTCCCATTTCTCCACATCCTCACCAACACTTTGTTTCTTGCCTTTTTGATATGAGCCGTTCCAGCTGGTGTGAGATGATATGTCATGTGGTTTTGATCTGCATTTCCCTGATGACTAGTGATGTGGAGCATCTTTTCATGTGTCTGTTGGGTATCTGTGTATCTTCTTTGGAAAAATGTTTATTCAGATATTCTATTTTTTAATCAGATTGTTTCTTTTGCTATTGAGTTGTATGAGTTCTGGAATTTTTGATGTTATGTATTTGTCAGCATTTGTAATTTGTCATTGTTTTTAAAAATCATTTTAATAAATCTTTGCTTTCATGCTGAATGTTTTACTTAATGTGTCATATTTTTTAAAGAGGGTCCCTAAAGCTTATATGTAAGCTTCAGACCTAAAACCTGGATCCTGATGGGTCTTGGACAGCCGGTGTCTGGGGAAGGAGACTGTCCACCAGGTCAGCATATAGAGAATGAGGTTGGGTGAGAGGATGAGACAAGGTCAGTCAAGCTGTAAGGGGAATTGAAACAGAGTTCAAGGTCAGAAAAAGAGAGACAGGGATGAGTGCCAAGATAGAAGGCACGAGAGCAAAGAAATGTGGCTTGTCTCTTAATCAGGGGGTGAAGGGGGGGAATCATTAGTCATAAAAACTATATATGTGTATGCTCATTGACTGTTTTGCTTTAACTCAACACAAATGTACTTTCATCTGCCAGACTTGGGTGCAGGGCTGAAGCTTCCTCCTGGAGTCTGGCTCTGCTGGATGAACTTCCTTTCTGGCTTGCTGGTATAAGCCACACTCACACAGCCTCACCCATAATTTGGGTTTCTTCAAAGTGGGGGAAGAACTTAAAAAACATATGGGAAGCATTCTGAATGTAGCATCCTTCTGGGGTATTAGGCTGTTTCCGTACATTTCTATAGTTTTCTCACCAATGTAGAATTCAGCTTCAAGGCATCCAACTTTGTTTTCATAGACGCTGCTCTTTGCTGCCCTCATATTTCATCCACTTATATATGATTAACTAAATTACATAATTGTGATAAGGAGTACAAGTGGCAGAAACAGATCTGGTAGCAAACATGTCAGACTCTTGGCATCCACCCAACTCAACGGGTCAGAGCAGCTACCCACCTGTGTGCTCTGTGGGTTATGGGCTTCAGCCCATGTGTTTTCCAGAGAAAAGAGAGATTGTGGCTTCTCTAGGCGTTTTAGGGGGAACTTGATGAAGAGAGTTGCTCTTCAGTTGCAAAATGGCCTAACAAAGGAAGTGGTGCAAAGAGATGGCCCAAGTGGGACTGCTGAACCAACCTCTATGGCAAGCAGTGGACATATGGCTGGAGATTCCTTTTCTGCGAAACCACCCAAGCTGTACATCAGGTTAGTTATGGGAAACCATAAAACAAGGTTTCCAGTGAGTCTGGAATATTGAGGATCCCAGAAGAACCACTCTCTTTGCCTTGGGGTTAATTTGGCAACATGGCCTTTATGACCCACAGCAGTGACCTGCCCACTTCCCGGTGCTCCTCTCGTATCTGGACTTGCTAGATCCCACCTCCTAGGTTTGCTCTTTGGAAGTGAACCCGCTGGGACTATACAGAATTTTCTGGAGTGACTCTAGGTTAGTATGCTTCCCTATCATTTTTCCTGGTCAATCCCAGATGTAGAGATGTCGCAGGATCATTCTGGGTTTTGGTTTGCGCATCAGTGTGTTCTGAAGCCCCACTGGATCACTTCTTCATCCATATACAAGGAGAAGCACCAACAATATTTAAGCTTGAACACGGAAACCCCCATGCTCACAATCCAGAGTCCACCTACCTGTCAGCTCTCCTCCACCCACTCCACAGCCCTGAGCCACTCCTCATCCTCCAGATGCACCATGGGCTTCCTTCCCAATAGACTGTGAACTCCTCATGGGCAGGAACTATGCCTTTGCTTTCTGCATCCAGGGCACAATGTGGAAATTTTCAGATTAACTCAGAAATATCCATGGAAATGTTGATTGGGATGCGGTGAAACTTTTGAAGACACATCCCAAAAGATTTTAATTTAGCAAGTGGGTTTATTCTGAGAAAGATGTAAATTGAAAATTTTATTTCTAAAAAGATTATATATAAGAAAGCCCCAAAGACTATCTTAAGAACAAGTTTGCCTTTGTCTCTCTCACAGCCTCTGATACAAGCCAGCTGAAGCCATGCAGTGTTGTGAACTCTTTTCATATTCTCTAAGATGTCCAGAAAATTCTCTTAGTAGGATAAATTTGCAAGAAAAAATTTACACATAAAGGTGGAACATAATGCTTCTGATTCCTTATCAAAGGAAGAGCAATGACCCCTGTAGCATTGGAGGGTTTCATCTCTGGGCAAGTTCATTCGGGATTTGGTGAGACTGAATAATGACAATGGAATGGTGAGGGTAGAAGATCTCAAGCTTTATTCTTGCGGTGGAAGGTTGAACGCTAGAATCATGTCTGCCTTGAGCAAGTCTGCAATCCACAATCCACCTCTGCACAGAGTGCTGGGTGGAGCTCTTTATATAGCACAATTAATGAGACAATAATGGCTCATTGTCAACATATGTGTAAGCATGCACCTGCACAGTAGGCCAATTATTACTTCACTGCACATGCACAGTGGGCAAGTAGATTATGGAAATATCCATTTTGCCTACATTCCACCCCTCCAGGATTCTCGCCTTACAATCTACAAACCCTCAATCTTCTGCAATGATCCTTATGCGAGAAAGCTGGAACATTGTAACCAGATTCCACAACAGCAATATAGGCTACAACAACATACTGGGAACAACAGAAATTATGATGATAATAGCCATTCTCAAGCCTGAGAAGATTGATTGCCACCAAGTGGTCATTCCAGCTATGTTCAAACCAGTTCCACTCAGATGAGTTCAAGACTCATATTTTCCATGGGAGATCAGTAGTGAAACTGGCATGTAGCTCCATGCAAACAGATGTGTTGGCAGTTTTTGCCAGGGTTTGTGCCCAATCCATGAAGACATTAGAGGATGTTAGCCTTAGGATGATAAGACACACATTTTAATGACACCGACGTAGGTAAATCTTGTCCATCAGGTAGGATGCATGCAAGAGAGTAGTCCTGTGACAGGACCATGGCAAAAAGGGCGTCCTGTCCTGGTTCAATATACCATACTTTGACCCCTCTCCCCATGGGGGTTACTGAGGGGTCTATATATAGTGCTGCTGGAGGTATATGCACTCTTACCTTCCAGCCGTTTAGGGTACACTGCTGTGACCTTTGGGGACCACTCTGCTACTACTTCAGGAATACACAGGAGGCCAACCTCCAGGCCTTCCCCCCAAGGTTCCAGGAGGGCCAGCCATCACTGGTCCATGTGTCAAAACATCCAAGGCCATGTCCACTGAATGGAGTCTCCAGGGTTTATTACAGTTGGTGCTGGCAACAAGATATTATTCTGGTAGTCAAACCCCAGCTTCAACAATTCCTCCTTGGTTTGTATTTGCAATTGTATAAGGGAAGCAGCAATGTGTGCTAGCATGTCTATGGGGCTCAGTGCCCCCTTCCAGAGCTCACTCAAATGCCTTACCACCGTCCATAAGTGGACTGACCACCCCTGTAAACTATATATATTAGTATCTGATTTCAGGCTGTATTTTAACAAACCATCATATCTCTCTGTCATGTCTGCCCCAGTAGGAGTACATGGTACATGAAATTTCTACTTTATCCCTAACTGTTGCACCAATTCTTCTAATGCATGTCCAGTAAAGTGGGTACCTTGATCACTTTCAATTAACTGTGGTCAGCTGAGGGCTGCAAAGAGACACTCCAGGTCTCTTCTGGTTGTTTGCTGGTCTGTGCAACGCACAGGAAAAGCAACCAGAAGTCCAGTAGCTGTGTCCACACAAGTCATGACATATCAATACCCTTCTGATACAAGCAGAGACCCAATACAGTCTATCTGCTACCTAATGAGGGTCTTCGGCCCCTTAGCTATTGTCCCAGGTTGCTGTGGGACTCGGTGTAAGTTCCTTGAAGAGCACAGAGTGCACTCCTGCTGGGCTTTGCTGACTTATTCAAAGCTTAAAGGCAGGCCACACTGAAGGACTACAGCCCACATTGTCTTCTGCCCCACATACAACAAACATTGATGTAACCATTGGGCCACATCAGAGGCAGGCTTTGTTTCTAGCCAGTGTACCTGGACCAGTTCATCTGCTTCATTGTTTCCTGGGGATGCCAAAGGCAAATAGCCTGTCACATGATATATTCTAACTGTTTTAATCTGACCAAAGACCCATAAATCTTGCCACACTCTTGCCCCCAGAGGGGTTGGTGACCAACCAGCCAACCAGTTGGCATGAGACCATGTTGGTAGGCACAGGGTCAAGCCCCGATAGACAGCCCAGCTGTCAATACTGACAACTATAGGGGAGGGCTCCTGGCTGATCACAAGCCACACTGCCTGCAACTCTGCCCATTAACTGCTCTTCCCCTCACCACCTTCTATCCATATTGTCTCAGTCTTAGGATGGAAAACTACAGCTTCCACTTTGGGGGCTGTTCCCTGCTGGAGCTATCTGTGTACCATGCATCTTCAGGTATAGGGACTCTTCCCTCCCAATAAGGGCTCTCTGCTACTAATGGCTTTAAAGAAAGTTCTTCCTGCTTTTCACTCATATATCTCACTGGCCCTAGTAAGCGTTGGAGTTCTCCAATCAAGGGACTAGTAGAGAGGGCACTACACTGCTATAGGTATGCACCCCACTTGGCCAGTGTTGGCATCTATGCCACACCACTCCCTGGCTTTTGGGTCCATGCTAATACCCACCGTGCAATGGGATAGGTGGTTTTTATTTTTATTGGGACCGTTCTGGTGATGGGCTCTATAGCCAGCAAGGTGTGGGACACAGCAGCAAATTGTTTCTTTATCAAGGTGTACTGTACCTCTGCTCCTTTCCAGAGTTGTGACCAAAATATGGTAAGTTGCCGAGCTCATTCAAGCCATTGCCAGAGACCCCAGCCATAACTGTCTTCAGTTACATGAACATCTAACTCACAGGGCCTGGATGGGTCTATCACACTTAAGGCCCACAGGGCCTTGACCACCTGTTTTGTAGCAAAAAAAGCAGATGCACATGTCTCATCCCAGTCCCACCTGACACCCTTTCATGCCAAATGGTATAAGGACTTCAGAATTTGTGCCAAGGGTGGGAAAAACACTCTCCAGTAGCCTAAAAGACCCCAAAACTCTTAGAGCATGCAGAGGGGGTATGACTTCTCAGTTGTCTCTAATCTGCAGTCATACACCAGTAGCTGTCTGGCTTTTTACTGGTCATAACAGGGAATTAAAAGGGTTATGGGTGGGCTTTATAATATCCCCCTTCTCCAGTTCCTGGAGGGTTTCTCCAATTTCTTTATGCCCTCCAGGCAATTTGTTTTGCTTAGTATTAGTCAGTCACTGAGGCACAGGCAAAACTACAGATGGGCGCTTAGCATGGTCCCTCAGAACTGCCTTTACCTCACATGTCCTCAATCTGAACTCACCTGCGGTAGTCTGCAACCATAGGCCCTGCAGGATATCTATCCCCAAGATATATTTGGGGATGGGAGAGATATACGCAGTATACTCCTTTGGGGGTAGATGCCCTATTTCCAATGGGATTCAGGCTTGTTTCACCCTGATAGCCTTACCCCCATATCCATCTATAACAGTGGGGGTTCTTAGGGAACCACTCAGGGTTGCCATAAATCAGTGAGCATTTGGCTGCTGCATCTGCCAGGGCCAGGACACATTGCACATTCTCTGGGGACCAATGAATTGATATTTCCACATGTGGCTGCCAGTCCCCATCTGGTCCCTCAAGGCGGGTGTTTCAACCTTCCCCTCAGCCAACTGTATCACTCAGTTGGCTTCCTTTGTGGGTCCAGGAGAGGCTGGCTCACTCTCCAGCAGGAAGTCTTGCAGGCACAACAGCCAGGCTTGTGGCTTTGTCTCTGGCTTCCATTTCTTGGTTCTTGCCTTAGCCAATGGCCAAAACTGCTGCTCCAGTTTCAATTTTGCCACAGCTCCAGTAAAATTTTAGTTGACTTACTATCCAATTTCTCTTTGCCTGCTCCTGCCTTTATCAAATCAACCCACATCTGGGTCCTCGTGACCTTCATGGGTCCCTTTAAGCCCTTCATCTCAGTAGCGAACCACACTCTCTTCCATGCCAACACTGCTTCAGCTTCCCCCAAATATGCCACAGTATGGGTAACCACATTTATGGGCTGCCCTAAGTGATGGGCAAGAATGACCACCAAGGGCCCAAAGAGGGCTAGGGGAGCTGTTTGCTGCACCATATCCCTCATCCCCGCAATAAAGAGCTCCTCATCCAGGCCAAGATTTACTCGGTTATAAATGACCTTTTTCATGTCCAACTCCTATAATACCTGTTGGATCTCAGCATATGTCTGCCATCTAGCAGGGAAAGATGGTAAGTCACCCTGATTGGGCCATACATTGTGAAGGGTGGCCAGAAGTGAATAATTCCCTGGGGTCTGGTGTGCATTCTGCAGTCACTGCTGTAAGACAGGATGCATTGTCAGGACAGCCAGCTTTCCCATCTCTGATCCAGATAGGAAGATACTCTCCTGCCCTACTTCACAAAGGCACAGGAGCCAGGTTGATATGGACTCCAAGGGTTTGTGCCAAAACTGGGAGCTCAAACCCACCAGCTCTGCCTGTACATAGGGATGGAGCATGGAGTGCTCCACTACCTGCAGAGGAGCTGTGCCTCTCTTAGAGGAGCCCGTGGTTGACTACAACCAGACAGGATTTCAACCGAGGAGGGGTTGGTGCCTCCAGCACTACCTTCACCTCCTCATTCTCCTCTGACATATCCTTTACCACTTCCAGGGCTGACAGCAACTCTCCTGCCACTCTGCAGCACGTCTCCACTGCTACATCCTTTACCTTCTTCACAGAGCCTCACAGCAACGTTGTCTCAGTTTTCAACAAATCTCTACCTCCTCCACAGCACCTCACAGCTTGTGTCCTCATGTTGCCTGTTCTTGTGCTTCTCTCAGGCATATATCCTTCTCACTTATAGTCTTTTTTTTTAACACTGTGAGAAATAGCCAACCCATGGCTCCTGCCACCACATGGGCAGTCCATTTCTCCAAGGATTTCCCTATTTTGTAGAGGGCCTCCAGTACTGCCTCAGGCATCACCTCCCCCTCCCCCAGTCATGAGGAGGGGTCAACCTCTCTAAGGGGAAAGCCAGCCAGATCACATGCCCATTGGGGGACACCCAGATATCTCCTCACCCATAGGGGCATCCTGCAGTATTTCCCCTTCCATGGGGACAGCCCACTGAAGCATCCCTCCCATGAGGGCAGTTTATTCCTTTTTTTTTTTTTTTTTTGGTTTTCAGTGAATCCTGTCAACTATGCCAAATGTAGCATCAGAGGATTTCATCTCCAGGCAAGTTCACTTCGGATTTGGTGAGACCAAATAATGAGAATGGAACATTGGAAGTAAAAAGTCTTACACCAAGCTTTATTCTTGTAGCGGCTGGTTGAACGCTAGAATCAATGTCCACATCTGGCAAGTCCGCAATCCACAATTTGCTCCCCTGTAGAACAGTGTGCAGAGATCTTTATATAGCAACACAAACAATAATGGCTCATTGCCAGCATGTGCGTAAGCATGCTCCTATGCAGTGGGCCAATTATTACATCATTGCACATACACAGTGGACAAGTAGATTAGGGTCAGGGATTGGGAACCTCCATTTTCCCTATACCCCCATAGAGGGCTCTAGAAAGAAACATCTAGCAAGAGGCAGTATTCATTGTTTTGTCTGGGAAGCCTTAGTGACTGTCAGCCTTCCAAGGAGGATGACTCTGTATAGGTGAGTAGAATTATGTCATATTCCTAGAATAGTGTAGCAAAGAGTTCTTTTGTTGAGCAAAAGTCACTATGATGAGATGAAGGATTCTGTTGACCCAGGACAGAATGTTCCAGCTGGGAAAGAAGGCAGTGTCTTCTATGGGGAGCAACTCTGTTCAGCCCTGTTCTGACCTACAGCACTAGGGAAAAGACCACCATGCAAGCTGCTTCACTGAGTTGAGGTTTCACTTCTGTTTTTTCACTGCAAATGATTAGTCAGATCATTTTTCTTGTGAGCTAACCAGGAAGGTCCAAGGCAACTAGCCAGGGACAGAAGCCTGGCTCCTGCAATTCAGGCTGCCCTGCAGAGGGGACACCAGCTGTTGCCATCTCATCTGTGCCCAGGAGGCATCTAGCATGATTCATGGGGCCTATTTGAGGTAGGGCCCTGAGCCCTTGTTTCACAGGGCTTTTTATGGCCAGCCTTCTTCACTGGTCCCTCTTCTTGCCACTGCAGCCTGAGCTAAGTCAGAGCCAGAGCCTCTGCTGGTATTTCCATGGGAAAACATGTCCCTTTTCCTCTGCTGGCCTTTCAGTCTCCTACACCCTCTGGCTTCAACTGTCTTTTACAAGAACTTGGTTTGCCAATGCTTGCCAGAACCCCAAAGTTAGTGCCTGAGAAGCTGTCACCACCTGCTGCTGTGGGTTTGGGAATAAACATGAGGCCCTAAGGTAGTCAGCCTGCTGGATGGAGGCAGAGAGCTTCACACCAGGAGAGAGGGTAACCAGCCGGTCTTGGTGTCCCAAGCTTTTGTGGTTTTAGCACTAAAAGATGCACATCCTGGAAAGCCCCTCAGTCCTAGGCAAATAGGAAATATTGGCCACCCTACTCCCAACTCCCCTGGGGCTATGGGCTGTTCCCTCTCTTCCTACCCACCTGCCCAAATAATTGTGCCTGTCCTGAGCTGAAGAGCCGGCCTGTACCTTGGAGACATGGTAGATGAATGGAACTGATGGCATTTTCCTCTTTACACAGGCTGGGAGAATTTGCAGAGCCTAATTTGTGACCTTTCCTAATAAACATATAGGAGGTCATTAGATGCATTTAGTGCATTAATTTTTCTCCTGTCAATTCTTACCTTAGTTTCTATTTGTCTTATTTTAATACTTATCATAAAATGTACCTTCTCCTGTTTTGTAGGATGCAGCTTGGTAACCATTCTAAATCTTTCTCAAAAGACCTCCAAATTGTTACCTCAAACCTCTTACAGGAAATCTTTCCTAACTGACATAGGCCCTTCTTTATGTGCCCCTGGCTCCGGCCAGGATGCACAGATAAATAGACCTGATTTGGCCCATAGAGAAGAACCACTAGCTTTTAGAGTTTATTGCTACGTAGCTCCAGGTCAGAGGGGGTTCCAGCTCCAGGCAGGTTCACTGGATTCGGTGAGACCGGATAACCACAGTGGAACATTTGGAGGTGGGGGAAGGTCCTATACCCAGCTTTATTCTCACAGTGGCAGGTTGAGAGCTAGAATCATGTCTGCTTCTGGCAAATCTGTAATTCCCCACAGCCTCCGTCTCCGCCAGCCCAGGGAGAGCACTGAGTGGAGTTCTTTATATAGCAACACAGACAATGATGGCTTATTGCCAACAGGTGTGCAAGCATGCACCTGCACAGTAAGCTAAGCATTATATCATCGCACATGCACAGTGGGAGAGTAGATTGCAATCAAGCGAGGATTCTGGCCTTGGAACTTCCATTTTCCCTACCCAGAGGTATTTTCAAAAACACTAGAGAAGTGCATATGTCTGACTTTAAGAAAGGACACTAAGACCTCAAACTGTGCTCATATTCTGAACATGCCTGACAGTCCATTCTGTCATTGGATATCATCCCAGCTGCTACCCCCAGATATCATCCCAGCTGCTACCCCCAGACTATCACTGTTGGGTTTTCCATGCACAGATTTCTCTCCATTTGGAAGACAATAGTTTTCCATGCACAGGACATTCTAAGTAGAGAACCAGCTGCTTAGATTTCTTGGCTTGGGCGAAACGAAACCAGCCACAGGTGGGTTCTGTGCAAACAAGGCTGAGTGTGAATGGCAGCTCCTGCTGGACTGGCTTGATGAGGTGTGTGAACATGAATCCCACAGGCAGCAATCAAGAGTGGGACCCTGCCTTTTACAGTGTCTATTTACAATTCTTTGCCTTTGGCTGGTTTGATTGTCAGCCTGAAAGGTACTCCTGGGCTAATTACATCTTCCTTTGACACTGGTAGGAAGAACTCAGGCACCATGCAGCAAAGGAATTTGGATATCTCTCATAGAGTAGGATTTGGACATGGGATCAGTTAAAAATCACCTAGAAAATGTAGACCCAGCTGTTTGCTAAAATCATTTCCCTTTACATTTCCCTTTACAAACGCTGACTTCCTGCCCTGACCAGATTTAAGTAACAATTTATCCTTAGGTTTGAAAGGTACGGACTGTGGTCACAGGGCATTGTTATCTGAATTGTCCAAATGGCCCTAGGAAAAATTAGACTTATTTAACTGATTCCTTTTACTTCCCAGACAGATAGTGATTCATTGGGAAAATGTTCCATGTGGTTTTGAGTATTTTCAAAGAACAGCCATGATGAAGAGGTCTTAGGTTTAAAAACTAGCTTCTAAATGACACATAGTAAATTTTGTTGCTGGGTAAAAGTTTGTTTTTGAACTCTGAAACCTCAACTAACTCCAGCTTCAAGAAAAGCAAAGAACCTTGGCTGATTTCACCAAAATCTATCCCAAACCTTTTACTTATTACAAGCATACTTTCAAGCGTTTGCCCCACTCACAAAATGAACTTTCTTTGCCCCATGAAACATGGTGGTTGAACAGAATCTTGGCCTAGTCTTGAGGTCCAGTTTAGGATCAGTGTGCTAGAGAAAGTACATTAGACATGACTTGCAGTTTCCATTTCTTGAGAAATTACAGGGACAGCACCTTGAAACGTCACCAAGCCATTATGCAGAGCAACACAGCCCAACCATATCCCTCTTAGTTGGTGATCCACTCTCCTGAGTGTTTGGGGCCCATCTGTAATACATGCAAACTCCTATAACCCATCCCAGGCCCTTCTGGATGAAATGACTGAATCCAAACTATGGGTCACGTTCTTTTACAACAGGGGCCTGGAGGCCTTTGTGAATCTTCTTCAGGGAAGAACTCCATGAGGAAAAGACCTGAGAAGAGAGGTTCCATAGAATATGCAAAAATCCTGGGAAGTGGTGGTGGTCAGGAATGTTCTCCCCACCATCCAAGACTTTATGGGGATCAGAACCCTTCCAGGAAGAGTCAAATATTAGATTTATTGGGGTAGGAGGTAGTGTTCAATACATAAACGCACACACACACACACACACACACACACACACACATACACACACAGAAGCACTTTCTTCACAATTTCTTGGTAGGCTGAGTTAAAGGGGGAATTTTAACATGTTTTCTACAGACAAGTGCCCAGAATTATTCCTCCAGGTATGGAACAGTCATGAGGGGGACTGAGATAGTTGGGTTGGAAGAAGAATTTGAGAATGTGAGAGGAGTCATTACCCACTTTTAAGGCAAAGTAGAATTGTAATAGCTCAGGATTTTTGAAAGCTCTGTGCAAGATTGATGTGAATGGTAATATTTCAGTACAATTAAAGCTACAACTAATAGCAAAATCTCAGCACCTTGCAAATTTCTAATTCATCTCCAAGGTATGAAATTGTTCTAGGCTTCATTCCTGAGGGGTTAGGGAAGATCATGATTCCCATTGCAGAGATTAGTAAACCAAAATTCTGTGGATTTTTTTTGTTTTCTGGAGCAAAGAACTCTATTCTCTGAGGCTTTATATACCACGCAATTTCAACAGCATTTGTCCTGCTTGATACATAAATGATTTCCTTTTCTTTTCCTTCTCTCTCTCAGCAATGTGAGCCTAAAGCCATGCCTTACTGAGTACTGTTAGCAGATGATTATGTTGTAAGGTGATGAGTACAAAGGAACTTGGCTGCCAGGCAGTCAGTATATGGAAAGAATGAGAATTTAAAATGCAAACAAGTTAGTACTGTGTGAATTTTCCAATCCCTTAAGTTTCAAGTTATGTATGTATTCCATGGAATATTATTTAGCCATAATAAAAGAAAATCCTGTCCTTTGCAACAAAATGGCTGGACCTTGAAGGTATTATGCTCAGTGAAGTAAGCCAGACAGAGAAAGACAAAGACGGTGTGATCTCACCTATATGTGGAATCAGAAACAAGCAAGGTTATAGAAAAAGAGATCAGACTTTGGTTTCCAGAGGCAGGAGGTAGGGGCAGGGCGAACTGGGGAAAGGTGGTCAAAAGGTACAAATTTCCAGGTATAAGATAAGTAAGTGCTGTAATGTAATATACAGATAACATACAACACGAGGATGTAGTTTATACTGCTGTGTGATGTGTAGGAAAGTTACGACAGTAAATCCAAGTGCTCTCATCACAAGGAGAAAAACATTTTTTTCCTTTTTTCTTTTCTTTTTATTGTATCTATATGAGAAGACGGATGTTAGCTATACCTATTGTGGTAATCATTTCCCAATATAGGTAAATCAAACCATTATGCTGCACACCTTAAACTTACACAGTGATGCATGTAAATTATTTCTCAATA
Organism: Smutsia gigantea; assembly: GCA_032199065.1. Taxonomy (NCBI): domain Eukaryota; kingdom Metazoa; phylum Chordata; class Mammalia; order Pholidota; family Manidae; genus Smutsia; species Smutsia gigantea. The sequence goes on along the minus strand of JAVSCE010013803.1, from coordinate 56,266 downwards.
AAACTGGAAAAAAAGATTTGCCTCCCACAGTCCTCTATATAGAGGGTATTAATCTGGCCGTGGCTCCGTTTGCGTGCTGTGCAAATGCTGGGGAGCAGGTCCGAGCACAGCTGTGTCACATGCCTGGGGTGGGTGCGGACAAGGTCAGCCCTGGCAGCTGTTGGAACTCCAGCAGCAAATGTGGCGGGTGCTGTTAGAGGGCCAGCGGCAGCCTTGGCCTCGGGTTCTGTCACCTGAACGTTCTGTCTCTCCTTCCTTTAATAGGAGCCCAGGCGTGAGGCGTGGTGGCCATGAGGAAAGCACGGGCTCCGGATCCCTTTTGTACAACCATTGCCCATTTCACTTAAACCACAAGCAGGAGATGGGTAGGGCCTCCAGCCCTGGTTTAATACTGTGCACTATTCAACGATGTGTCACCAGTCTACCAATTTCCTAAAAAGCCAGGTCATTGTAGAACATTTGACCCTATGCATTTCAGATTTATCAACATTATAATAAGTATTTCTAAAAGGAATAGCCAACCACTTGCCTCTACCCATAAATAGATGTATGTCATATTCACTGGTATATATATTCAGTTGCATATATTCAGTTGTGATTAAATTAAGGAGAGCCCAATTAATGTTCCCACCTCCAACTTAGACGGGAGAAGGGCAGGAGAATAGCCTATGATTTAATCGAGCATGCCTGTGGAATGAAGCCTCCATAAACCCCCAAAAGGGGAGGGCCCAGGGAGCTTCTGGATCAGTGACCCTGTGGAGGTTTGGAGAGAGCGGCCGCCTGGAGAGGGTGCGGAGCGCCATGACCCTCCCCTACACCTTGCTCTGTACATCTCTTCCATCAGCTCCGGGTTCCAGCTTTTCACAATAAACCAGTAATCTAGTAAGTAGTGTTTCTCTGAGTTCTGTGACCTGTTCTAGCAAATTAAACAAACCCAAGGAGAGGTCATTGGAATCTAATATATAGACAGTAGGTCAAAGCACAGGTGGGCTTCTGCCAAGCAAACCTGGGCTTGCAATCAGTGTCTGAAGGCAGGGAGGCTTTCTTACAGGACTAAGCCCTTAACCTGTGGGATCTGATGCTATACCCAGGTAGAAAGTGTCAGAATTGAGTTGAATTGTAGGACATTCAGCTGGTGTTGGAAAATTGCTTCTTAGTGGTGTGGGGGAAACTTCCCTCCTCATTGGAACTAAGTCCCAGAATTCAAAAAACATTCTGAATTCTGAGCTTAGAGATTTCTACTCCCATATTGGGGAAGGAACAGCCAGACTCAGTGACCATGGGGGTGGAACAAACTGCACTCCTGACCCTGTGCTTTCATCCTGTCCTCCTTGCAGGGTTCCATCCTGGGCACATTCAAGTTCTGATAGGCCAGACATCTGTCCAACACCTGCTGTGCAGAAAATACTGACCATGGAGTGAGAAAGGTGGGGAGCTAGCAACACGGGGAGGAGAAGGTGCCCTTTGTTCTGGGAAGCCCTCTTGGGCAGCTGGACCCCAGCCACCCTGAACTTCTACCTCAGTGACCCTGGAAGCCCTGGCTGTGTACTGCAGCCCCCACAACTTGGTCACACGCCGGCTTATACAGTTCCCTCTGGTTTCCCAGGTGCCAGCGCTGGCTTTCCCAGTAGGCTCCAGCGAAGCTCCTTTGGAGCAGAGATCATGCCTTCAAGTAAAATAAAATTAAAAAATTTTTTTAATTAAATTGTCATAAAACAATAGTTTAAAAAGCATTTTGTCATACAAGTAATTTATGTCCATTATAGAAAATTTAGAAAATGAGGATATGCCAAAAAAAAAAGGAGAAAAAGAAGAAAAAAAGCATCTAAAGTCTTTCCATCCAGCTATAACCATTGCAGTATTTTGCTTTCTCTCTCTTAAGAGGCTTAAACTGTCATTCTTTGCACGTTTGCGCTCCCTCAGAGCATCTCCTGCAGGCCTGGCCCTTAGCATGTGCTCAGCCACTGAGAGCCTCCTGATGGCTGGGCAGCCGGCTCTGAACCCGGCCCCCGGTTCCTCCCCCGCGCACCTGTAGGAACAGCAGCAGTTAGCTGTCAGCCAGTCTCCTTTTGTTAAGGCTCCTTCTTCACCTCCCGCCAGCCTTCCTTGTCTCACAGCTTCTGGGGCAGGGCTCACAGGGAAATCTCCAGGCACAGAGCTGGGGGCGCCTGCCACCCTTGCCAGCGGCTGCTGAGCCCTGAAACGAGCAGGTGCTTAGGTGTGAGCATCCGCATGATGACATGGGCATGTTTAGTAGAAAGAAAAATTTCTGTTCCAACTGGTAACTTCTCTTTTGAATGCTGTGGGACTTCTGGCACGACCCTGCTGACGGAACATTTTGTGGATTTCGTCTTCACCTTCCCCACAGTTTGGCGTCTGGGTCCATATCTCTGGAGCTAAGACCATCTCCCGCATTCCTTCTTTGCCAGGCACTCTTATCCCGTGATCCTCAGGGAGGCACAGACAGTCCATGCTGGGATCCCTAGCTTCCACGGAGGTCGGGGCCAGGAGGGCTCAGACTCTCAGAGCTGCAGGAAAGCGGGCCCTCAGGCAGCCCACCAGTGGCCCACACCCTGGACCCTCTTCATCCTTGCAAAGTGGCACGTCTTCCGGTGCTTGGTGCAAAACGGTTGCCAAACCAACCAACACTGTTTGCCCGACTTGTTCCTATGTCTCAGGATATAACTTACAGGAGGTGAGCACAGTCCAAGGTATTTGAAAGGGGAAAAGGCCCCCGGCGAATGAGCAAGCACTGTTTGTGCGATGCACACAGCCTGGTTGGCTTTAAAGCCTTTACAGGAAAATCCTCTAGAAACACTTCTTAGAAGTACACATTCAGAAAATGGATTTCAAGGCTTTTTCCAAGGACGTTGCCCCCTAGATATTACCAGTATCAAATGAGGAGTGAATTTGGACACAGCCTTAGCTCAGCAAGCACACCAAAATGAGGAAGGGGAAGCAGTATGGAGGGCAAACAAAAGGGAAATGGTTATTGGATTCCTAAAGATATCAACAGGATTTATTGAGCACCTACTATGTGCAAGGCCTTCTATTAGGCACCATTGGAGGAAAAGGAAGATTAAGAGCACCCCTCTGCACATACCGTGCAGGCTGCCCTATCAGTGAAAGTGCTTTCCAATTTGGGGGTGCAGTTACACTTTGACTCAGAAAGTACACTGTTCTCAGATTCTACTTTCCCAGCCCTATGGCCGGGCCCCCACCTGCCCCCAGACTGCGCAGGTGCAGCCCGGTCTGTCTCCACTGCCCTGGCAGCCTCTTTGGTCCCTGGGGCTGCCGCACACCTGCTTCCCACCTGTGTCTCTCAGCGGTGTGACCCTCACATCCCCCCCACCTCATTTCTATCTTGTCATGTTGGAAAGGGGCCCTGAACTTAAGATTCAGATCAGAATTCCATAGCTATCACTTGTGGATAGCATGACCTCAGGCAAATTTCTTTTTTTTTTTTTTAACTTTCATCTCCATGACTAATTTATTTTATAATTGGGTGTTTGTGCCTCTTGAGCCCTTCACCTATTTCCCCCCTCCCCTCACCCCTCTCCGACAGCGACCACCAGTCTGTTCTGTGTGCTTACGAGTTTATTTCTGTTTTGTTTGTTAGATTCCACATATAAGTGAAATCATATGGTATTTGTCTTTCTCTCTCTGGCCTATTTTACTTAGCATAATGCCCTCTAAGTCCATCCATTTCTTAATTCTCTCAGTTTCCTGCTTTGTCAAATGAGGGCTGTCCTAGCTAGCTTGTTGGGAGGATTACAGGGAGGACTTACATGGTTGGCTTTAGAGCCCTTGCAGGAAAATCTTCTAGAAACACTTCTTAGAAGTTACACACTCAGAAAATGGATTTCAAGGCTTGTTCCAAGTATGTCGTCCCCCTAGATGTTACCAGCATCAAATGAGGTGTAAATTTGGACACAGCCTTAGCTCAGCAAGCACACCAAAATGAGGAAGGGGAAGCAGTATGGAGGGCAAACACGGTGTCCAGCATACCCAAGATACTCCACTGAACAGTGATTTCTCCCAACTCCCATGGTCAGAACAGGGTGCTTTTCCCTTTTTGGTCAGAGGCTTTGTGATATATGGGAAGAATCCTTATCTAATGATGGTTTAATGGCCAAAAGTGTGGTTTTTATTTTTGAATTTTGGATCTCAATTTCATTTTCACCCCGGCAAGGTAATTTATGCCCTATCATATTTCGTCCTGCAGTCAAAGGCACTTTTATTATGTCATCAATTACACAGAGATGAACGTCTGTGTTCTTGGGCTATCTGGAAGAGGAGAAATAGCATTCTTGGGCTGGAGCATATGGGGACTGGGATGCATGCCGATTGCTTGGCTGGACCTGTAAATGTTATAGATTTCCTGTCCCATGCTCAGAACTGCCAGCAAAGCCAGCTGCATGGAGCTGAATTTGCCCTGAGAAAAAAGGCATCCAGCCTCTGTCAGTTTTGGCATAGCGAACAAACAGACTGAGCCCTGGAAGATCAATGCCAAAAGGCAACGTCGGCAGTTTTACAGCTGCAAATACAGTCTGCAGCAGGCTAGCCAGACAGGGGCAGGAGGGAGGAAAATGCACTTATGGACTCAGTCACACTGGCCATACTGAGACGGGTAAGTCGCGCCCAAAGGGTGGCTGGCACTTTCTGGAAATCGCCAGTAAATCAGGGCACTTGGTTCTGGGGAAGAAAGTTGCTCTCACTCCCAGGAACTGCTTGTGGAAATGTCATGGCTCGGATGGAGTCCACAGAAGCCCCATCCTGAATTAAGGGCTTCAAGTTTCTATATCAACACACACTGCAAATGAGGGGAGGGATGGGAGTGGCAGGCCGATGCCCTGTGACAGCCGGGGACTGTTTGCTCTTGTGAGAGATCAGAGACCTTCGAAAGCATTCATTATTTTGCTATGTGTGGAGATGATCTCGAGTAGGTATTTGAGGGAGGTTTCTGGAACATGTTCTTCCCTTTGGGGGTGTTAAACCATTCCAGGATGTGTCTAGGCTAACATATGTCAGAGAAGCTGAGCCCAGTGGGGCATCGACGGCCTTGGAGGAGATGCCAGACCTGGGCAGGCATCCTGGGACTGGAATTCTAGGGCCGGATCTAACCAGATTGCTCCTTCCTTCTCGGCTCTGTCCTCATTAGTTAGGGAGACGAGGCACGTGCGAAAAGTTTAACTGTAACACACACTAAACAGTGCCGGAGATGCCACCAGGCAGTGGCGACAGAACCCAGAAAGGGGACAGGCAGTGCGTGCTGGGAAATCTGGGAGAGGGGAGGATGCAGTGGGGTAAGAAGTCGAGGGCAGTGGATAGAGCCCTGCCAGGGGCCCTGGTGGACCCCAGAGTGCCAGGTCTGCAAAGTCAAATCAGCTTCTGAGGAAACACATGGAAGAGGCAGCAATCAGGAAAGTGGCTCCAGCCAGAACCCCAGGGATTTCAGCCCAACATGGGGACAAGCTCTTGGCTGCTCGGAAGGCTCTGACTTCCTCCTGTAGAATGAGCCTATTCTGCTTTATGGAGCAGTATCTTCCCAAGGCCCAGCCGGCAGGGCACACCATGGACTCCCTCCAATCCCCAGCTGGTGGCCTTCCTCACTCTCTGCCCTGTGCAGCCATCAGCAACATGGGCCAGCTCTAGTGCCTCATGAGGGAGCTGCCAGTGAAGCTGAGCAGAAGAGAAGGCACTAGATGCTGCTAGCCATGCAGAAGGTTGGTGGAGGCGATCAAAGCAACGTGCCATGGCTGGAATATGCTCCCCAGAGAGTCCTTGTACTGGCTCTTGTGAGCCTGGGTATAGGATAGCCATTGAGTGCATCTTGAGAACAAAATGACTTATTCTTTTCCTCCTCTGCAAATAGAATCCATTCTTCTGTTTGTTTATGAATCCATTATTATGTTCACATATAAATTTCTTTGCAATGTATATTGAACTATGTTGGCCTCTTGAATATCATAGTATGTTTTATTGGCATTTTAAGCATTGTAATAAATTAGACATAAAAAATAAGTTCTTCTAAAAATAATTATTTGACTTTTAGCTAACTGGGAGGTATCCCCAAGAGAAACATCAATTTCTTTCGTTGGAGAAAAGGCAAACATTTTATGAAAACAATGCTCACTCTACATGGTGGTAGATGGAGGTGTACACACAAGAGACCGAGAAGTACTGTTCCCATGCTGTGGAACTGAACAACAAGACAAATATTTTGAACAGCTCATGTGTCAGGGAGACGTGTGCAGTGTTCACTTATTAAAATAATAGTGGTATCGTGGGGCACCAGTGTGTGGCTTTTATCTTCAAAGCAATGTGTAAGTGTTCATGAATTGACTTGGAACAAAAGATCAGAAATTGGCAGGAGGTCCTAGGTCTGTGATTTTGGGAAGAATGGATGGAACAGAGATCAAACAGTGTCCCTCCACCTCCAGGGCTTTGTTATTTTGTCCCTTTGGAGCCTGAAAGGAAGCCTGTGATTCTGCCCCTGATGGAGGTTTCCTCTGGACAGTGGAGGCTGACAATTCAATGGCAGGAAGAAAGGCTGGATCTGCTTTCACCAAATCTCATTCCCCCATCCCTGTCTGGTCTTCGTCCTGTAACCAGGGTGAGCCAGGAGATAGGCTCCACACCAGAGTCCCAGGGACCACCTCACACCCAAATGAGAAAAAAAATTCAGATACCAACATGGCCTGCACATCATTCCAGTCTCCTTGGGCCAGGATGGATATGTGGGAGATGTAGCCATGATTCAAGTATTTTAATACTAGTATAAACTTACGTTTATAAGCATTTTGTTCTAGCCCAGAGATTCCCAACTGGTGTGTGAGGAATTAAAAAATGCTCATGTCCCATAAGGTTTAAACAGGAAAAAAGTACAAGTACATCCAATCACAGAGCTATTTTACTTCCCAGAAAGTAACAACCATTGACACCCAGGGCAATGGGAAACGCTGGGGGATGAAGTCCTCCCCTATATGTGACAATAGGAGGTAATGGAGAGGTCGCCTGTTGAGAGGATTTGGAGGAGAGAGTCTGGGCTTCACCAATCACCGGCTGCAGGAATTTGGAGCCATTATCAAATTCCTTCAGAATCTTAGTTTCTTCATCTGTAAAATGAGGACAATAAGAACACTATCCTCATAGGGTTGTTCCAACAAATATTTACTGATTATCTACTAAATACTAAGGAGAGTCCTGTTTTGGAGAATGCAGTGTGAATAAATCAGATGGGGCCCACTCTCCTGAGAGCTTAGAAGGAGAGAAGCCAGGAGGAATATCGAGCAGATACAAAGCACTCCATAAATCCATCTGGTGCGGTCAAAAGACAATTCCCTGTCTCACCAGATCGTTTCCTTAGACCTCGGTCAGTAACCCAAGGCTTCAGGTCTGTGGCTGTCTGAAAAGTGGACGCCACTCAAAGCTGGACTGGGGTCAAGAGCGCGAGGCTCTTGTCTCAGTTGTGAAATCGAAGGGAGCACCAAAAAACTCTGATTAATGCAGCAGCATAAAGATAAAAATGAGTGTGAAAGAATCCATAATGAACAAATAATCAAAACTTTAAGGAAAGACAGAATCACCATTACCGAATGTTCCTGTTGCCTCAGGGTTCAAGTTAGCTTGGCAGGGGGATGCACAAACCCATACCCACAAGCCCACGCCCACTTGCAGACATCAAACTGTTGTGGGCACAGACACATTTCCCTCTGAAGCATACTATTGAGAGAATGCCAGTTGCTGAGCATGTGTTCAGAAACTCCTTTTCCCCTGATCTCTTCAGCTGCCTCAGAAATGGAGTTTCTACTGAGTTTTGTTTTGTTTTGTTGACATTTGCCAGACCATAAACCAGAGAACTTCCATTGTTGTTGGCAGAGCCTAAGAAAGTAAGAACACATAAATAATTTAAATGGCACCCTGTTAATCGAGATACAGAGAGCTGTGGGCCTGCACTGGGCAGCGGTTGAACTCACAGACCCCTCAAGCAAGGTAACATGAATCCAGAATTCAGACTTAAAACAGCAGGCCCTTCTATCATATCCTTGGACCTGGGGTAGATCTCTTCTTCACCTGTACCAAGCCCGCGTGCACGCGCGCGCGCACACACACACACACACACACACACACAGAGTAATTATTTGTGTTTGTTACAAAACTGACTCTTTTAGGCAGTTAAAGCAAGAAGTCAAAATGATCTGTGTCACTTTGAGGATATATATGTTCATATAGAAGATTGAACAAATAAAACAGTGTGTGTGTTTGTATGTGTGTGTGTGTGATAAAGAAAACCCTTCCAGGAACCCCGCTGATCCTGATGAAGTCATCTGGCCCCACGCTAATGCAGCGCAGATGTGGCTGTCCCGAGCGGGAGCCGGAGCCCCCCTCAGCCGCTCCCCGACGCCCCAACGCAGTGAGCAGACTCCATATGCCGGCATTGCTAACAGCAGCAGACGCTGCTTGGCTTCACATTAACTCAGCCTGCAGGCCCAATTCATTAGAAGGAGATTTATGGGTGTTACAGTGTTTTGCTATAGATTTTGTTTCCAGGAGTAGAGCCTTCTGTGTGGCAGGCAGGAGAAAGGGAGGCATTCAATTCATCAAGTCCAAGTTGAGCTACATGACGCTGAAGAGCATTCAAGCAGGCGGAGGTGTGACGGAACGATACTTGGCTCCGCGGTTTTCCCGGGGATTGAAAGTGCCCCTTAGAAATCATTAGGCGGCCTGGGTAAATGATTTATCTTGGGAAATTATATGTTCCTTATCCACCAATAGGCACTGTGGCTCACCATGCCCTTGAGGGAGAGGAGAGAACAGGGTGATTCCTACCTTCAAGGGCTAAGAGAATAGTTGGCTGACTATGAAATGATGACACTAGTTTGGGGAGCGGCTCTGGAATCAGTTTCGGCACCACTGCTGCTACACACACTGTCATTAGCTGGTACGCAGCACGTGGAGTCGGCCACCTGGCAACTCTGTGGCCGTGGCCAGGGCTTCTCACACTGTGGCCCCTGGCGGGCAACAGCGGCCTCGTCAGCACCTGGGAGCCGGTGACAAATGCAGTTTCTCAGGCTCAGTGCAGACCTGTTGAATCAGAAGCGCTAGAAGCGGAGTCCAGCAAACTGTTTTACTGAGCCTTCCAGAGGATTCTGAAACACGCTCCCGTGTGAAAGCCACAGCCTTAGGCAAACCTCTTTAAGTCTTTGATCTTATTTTCCTCACCCCCCCAAAATGGTGAAAATTATAAGTCATGGTCCACCCCATTAAATTGTAGGGATCAAATAAGCTAATCAAGGCACTTAATAGTAAAGGGCCTTCACAAATTATCAATGAATAACAATTATCACCAACGTGAAGGATAAAACATCTCTGAAGGACATGAGCAACTTTTCGCAGTGAGCAGGGCTTTCTTTCTCAGGAAAGATTTCCACCATGGAAGGTAAGCAAGCAGTGCCTTCCATGCCAGATATTTTAAATACTCACATCCAGACAAAACCCATCTGCCATCCTCAGCCAGGGTGCTTCAGTCATTCAGCCCCTGCAGCATCCCAGGAGTGGAAAGGATTCCATATCTTCAGAGGCCCAGGCCCAGGGGGGTGGGCACCAGGCTGGGTTACTTCCTGCCGGACAGGTTGGAACATTTTTCTTGAGGCCCCCAAAGAAGAGAGTGGTAGTGAATCCCAGAAAGGAACATTTGGGAGGGCTTAGGAAGCGACCCTATCAATTTAGAGACAAAGTGAATACACAGTAGAGAGTAGAAGAAAGAAACTTCCTTTTTTTAGGACATTGGGGAAAAGATTATATACATGGTTCACAGGAAACATCTCTACTATTAAAAAGCTGGAATGTTAAATCTACAGACAGCAGAGTATCAAAAAATGGAATTTTAAGATAGGAATTCCCAAACTGATCAAATAAGAACGTCTCTTGTAATAACAGTTTCTCACATGACACTGCTTTTTTTTATTGTAGCAAAATGTAAATAATACAACATTTTCGGTAAGAGCCATTTTTAAGTATACTGTGGTGTGGCAGTAAATACATTCACACTGTTGTGCGACCATTTCCACCACCCACCTCCAGAGTTTTTTCATCTTCCCCAACTGAAATCTGTCCCCATAAACACTATTCACCATTTTCCCCTCCCTCAGCCCCATTACCATTCTACTTTCTGTCTCTAATGAGTTTGACTACTCTGGGGACCTACTAGGAGAGGAATCATACAGTATATATCTTTTTGTGACTGGCTCATTTTGCTTAGCATAAAGTTCTCAAGGTTCACCCACGTTGTTGCATATGGCAAATGTCCTTCCCTTTTAACACTGCAAAATATGCTATTGTGTGTATATACCACATTTTGTTTATCCACACATCTATCAACGGACAGTAGCTTTACTTTCAGCCTCCTATTTACAACTACCATAAAAGGTAGAGAAGGAATGAAGCGTCTGCAAAACACTTTGCACCATGCCCAGACCCCAATATGTGCTCAGCAAATGGACAGCATTATTTAGTAACTCTTGAAAGAGAATGCAAGTTTACTTATGGACATGTGGCCCACTGGCCCTACTGCTCAGCCACTAGCCTGGGAGTTGCTGTCCCAGGCTGTTGGTCAGCAGACAAGCTGATCAGAGATGTTAGGGCTCACGCTCAGCTTGAGAAAGGGATGGAAATGTGCCCTAAATGTTCATCTATAGAAACACAACTATGATCAGAGTATGTGACTGGTGATGTTAACTCTTACGTTAAGAAGCTCCTGGCAACATTTTGAAATACCCGAAATAATGATGCCAGGGTGAAGGCTTCACTGGCAATGCACAAGTGGACCTGTGTCCACTAACAGTGACTCCAGGGATTTTTGGTGTTATTGTTGATGCTTCTATTCTCAAACGCGTGGTTTGTTTATTTAAGCAATAGCTGCTGTCTTTATCAGTAGTACATCAATGCTTTTAGGATGTAATATTCAAAGTGCTAAATTTGGGTAGAAACAGTGTATTTTTGCATTCTCTTTTGTTCCAGAGTCTGCCATCTGAGGGCCTTTTAATTTATTAAAAGAAGTAAATTTTTGTTTGACCAAAAGGGAGGTAGGAAGGAAGCCGAGGCTGCAGATGGGCTCACCATCAGTGGGCATTAGCTGGAATGCAGAGATCAATAGACACTAAGCACCGATATCTACTGAGCTGCAATGCTGGTCTCTGTGAAACCTCCCAGTCGCCTCACTTGATAGGAAACGGGGAAGAAAAGAGAGCCCTGCCCCTCCCGTGTGCTCCCAGCCCGTGACCCCTCCAAGACCAGCCTCTTCACCCTTTGCTCAGGTTGCAGAGCGAATAGGATGCAGGTGTCCTTAGTCGGGGTCTGCTTACTAAGCAGCATGAAAAGGGAGAGGAAAAGTTCAACTGCACATGTGCAAGGGAGGCGAATGGCTCCCGAGGGGAGAGAGAAAACCCGGCCAACCTTTGAGTTGTGTACTAGGTGGAGTATTCTATTAGTATGAGCTTGTGAGCTGGCAATAATTAATATTCTATGAATAACATAATATTAGCATCAAATTTGCAACCCAAGGGAGAAGAGACAGAGGCGAACCCCTGCCCATCCTGGACGGGAGCCCCCAAAGAACATGTCTTTTCATTTTACTTTGTGCATCTCTGTTTTATTAATAAATAACAGGACAAATGCAGATCACTCAGATGTCTTATTCACCACCTCTGGGCAAATGTGGTTTAGGCAGATGAAACTATTCATAGTTATTACCTCCCATCTGGGAAAATTTCATGCACAGAACTTGTAAAAGTCTGCACGACTCCCAAACCAACCCTAGGCATCTCCTGATGAGAGGGAGCAGGAAGGACACAGGACCCTGAGGTAGTGTCCTTGCCAAAATGTCTAACCTGGCCTGATGATCCGGGGTCATCAGCTACATCTAGAATACAGACATGCCACTAAAAACTTCCCTGGGCTTTTCAAAGGAATGCCATGTAAGGAGATCCAATGCCATGAAGACCAAAACAAACTGGCCAATCAACAATAAAACAATGAAAAAGAGGTCAGCATTGCTCCAAAATCAAATGCAGTGGGAGAAATTTGATGGCAAAGATTTGAGTAAGTGACTTAGGCTGCTGAAGAACTCTGAATATGGACTGTGTGCTAGATAATACCAACTTTAAATTTCCTGGGTATGATCACGTGAGGTAGATGATGTAGGAGAGTGTTCTTGTTCTTAGGAAAAGCAGGCCATAATACTTAGATATGAAGAGTTGTGGTTTCTCTGATTTTCAAATGAGAGAGAGAGAGACTGGGGGCACATATATAGTGTTAACAATATTACCAGTTGGTAAAAGTGTATACTGGTATTCTTTACACAGTCCTTTCAACTTTTCTATAAGATGGAATTTTTTCCAAATAAAACTTGGATGATAGAAACTATACCCTTTTCAAAGAATGTTTTTTATTTCTAAGAAAAGCAAGAACCATGGCCAGATCAGGTACAGGCTTGGAGACCACCCATCCAGCCCACTGAGAGGCAGCCAGTGAAGGGAGGGTACCTGCCAGCCCCTGGTGAGTGCCCCCCAGTCTGTGGAGGGGCACTGCAGGGCTCACACTGCCTGGGTGTGAATGCCCTCCACCCATCTATGCACTGCAATGGCCAACGACTGACCTCGAGGCAGACGTATATGGAGCCCCAGATACAAACACAGGGTCACACCTGCAGAACACAGCTGGATAAATATGGGCCAAGGGACTACTGCTTACAATACGACTTGTCTAGTATGAGTGACGGGCTTCTCCCCTCAACCCTTTTATCTCTCTTAGTCAGAAATAAGAGATTATTCTAATTCAGGCTTTTTAAGTGCGTCATATGAAGCTAGTCATAGCTCCTGAGTTTCCTGATTTAATTAGCATGAAAGTTAAAAAGTCCTCCAGGCCTTTGTTCAGTAATGATTCACCCCCAATTCTAATGCTGGGGCAGAAAACCCTTCTCTCAGGTATGAATGACGTGGCTTCTTTCCCTTTAGCCTCTAGAAGCAGGAGCTGGAAGAGCTCCTTGAGATGAGCCCACAGCTGAGGAATGCTGAATGCCCCACGTTGCTTTGGGGTGCTTGAAATTCCCGCCCATCAGTGAGTCAGGGCAGTACGTGCTTGTGCTCTTGTGTTTACTGTTCCTGCCTGTACAAACTTCTTTCCTCACTTCGGACCCTAGAGATCATGTACTCATTATCCAAAACACTTCTCAAACTCTAGCTCTTCCGTGAAGTCTCTCTTGGCCTTCCCAGTGTCAAGTCATGTTCCCTTCCCTCTTCCAAATCCATTTATTTACACACACCTCTGCTCTGATACTCTAGAATCTTGCTCACTGCACTGAAATTCTCAGAAGACAGTGCATGTCTCTGGCCTGGTGTCTAACCGTGTGTTCAGCACACAGTCGGTAGTCAGTAAGTATTTCTTGAGTGAACAAATGATAAATCATCATGTATATCCACAAGGTCCATGTGAAATTGCAGAGCTGGGACACAGACAAGAAAAACTCTTTAGTCCACCAGCACCTACCCAATGCTCACAAGGATTCATTTATCAAATTAGCTCGATGTCACCTGGCACAGAGCAGAGGCCTGAAAACTAGAGCTTACGCAGAGGGGAGGGACTTTAAACCGAGCCTGAGTGGCAGCCAGGAGGCACGCCTTAGCAGGAACCCGGGATGGCCAGGGCCAAGTGCCCGCAAAGAGTGCCAAAAGCACAGATAATCCCCAGCTTCATTTTATCAGGTACTTTTCCAGCAAGACCTTCCTTTAGAGCAATGCTGTCCAAAGGGAATATGATGCAAACTTCATATGTAATTCACAATGTCTTAGCATCTACATCAAAAGAAAGAGAAAAAAGAAATGGGTGAAGTTAATTTTAAATATATTTTCTCTGACCCAGCATTTCCAATATATTTTTTTAACATGTGATCAGTATAAACATCATTATAGGGATATTTTATATTCTTTTTTTCTACTAAGTCCTTGAAACCCCATATGTATTTGTACTTAGAGTGTATCTCAGTTCAGACTAGCCACACTTCAAGTGCTCAATAACTACATGTAGTCAGGAGCTACAAGTTACACAAGGGGACGTCAGAGCAGAATCTGTAGCAACATTGATTAGCCTTCAAATTCCAGCTGGTCAAAAGAATGAGCCACAGGGCAGAACAAACCATCCATTGAAGAGCCTGTGACTGTAACAACAGGTTTAAGCTCTTTCCTGATGATAGACAAAGATAATAAGCACCAGTAGGAAGGTATTCTGGGCTGCAGAATGCTAGTTTAACCTAACAGATAATTATCACACATCTGTACTTGGAAGGTTTTTTATCCCCCCTGCTTTTTCATTCCATATACATGTTTTATTTTGTACCCTGCCAACAAAGAAGCATAAGGAAATGACAGAAACTGAGGTGTGGGATAACGTTATAATTAATTTAATATAAAAACACTGAAAATACCAGTTTCTCTTCCCATATTTTTACCTAATCTCCAATGATTGTGGAAGCAGAGAATTTTAAACTGCAGAAAATAAGGACCAAAATGCAAAAGAAAAATGTCAACATATGAAAAGTCTGTTTTGTTACTTGCTAACCTTCTTTTCAAGTGAAATTACATAAAACACAATAACAGTATTTCCTTGGCAAATGTATTCTCATACTTACTCTTCACAAGTCTGTTTATATTTTCTCCAGCACACTTCTGAGCCATCTTCATATAGCTATACTTGCAAGCCTGAACACTTTGGCTGTCCATTCCAGCATGCATTTTGCTGTTCTGATTTATTTAGTAAGTGGTCCCTGCCCTCTTAGAGCCGACAATTGGCCAGGAACAACCAGGTGGAAAGCAAGAAATTGCCTTCAGGTCTTATATATCCCTTGGGTTCCTTTTGCTAGGCCACTGCAGCCTTGGAGAAATGCAAGATGATTGAGAATTGGTTACTTCTCCACCAGATTATAATAAAAGCTACCCTTAGCCCATTTTCACCACATGGAGACATTTATTAAACAAGTATTTATTAGTACGTAGGCTCAAAATAGTTTAGATAAGTAATTTGAAGCTTGATGAGAGTCCAGTTTGCTGTATGTTCAGTTGTCTGAGTACCCCTCACATGAAAAGATTACTTCTGAGAAGCACACGGATCATGGACAGAGTCTGCTGGCATCAGAAACAAGACCACTGGGGTCAAGCTGCAGGACCATCCCTGGGGGTAAAGGCTCCGGGCCTCCTTTATACAAGGTAAGGAGTGTTTCTAGAATACTTTCTTTTATCTACATATCTCATCTATCTTGACCTCCTTTAATCTCAGTGATGAGGACTTACTGCTGCCATTTTAACACACTAGCCAACAATCCACTGTTTTCAGCATTAAAACCCTATTCCTGGTATTTACATGCTAATTGAAACAGTGAGTTGCTTCAGAATAGATGATAAATGACCACCTTTGGATCAAGGCTTTCTTTCTCTTGTGCTCCCACCTTATTGAGGTACAACTGACCGACAAAACTGTATATATTTATAGTGTAGAGCGTAATGATTTGATCGATGCACGTCATGAAATGATTACCACAGTCAAGTTAATTAACACATGTGCCAACTCAGATTTCTAGTTAACATGTTTTTGTATGTGGTGAGAGCATATAAGATCTCTCCTACCAAATCCCAAGTATACCATACCGCTACTAACTGTGGTCGCCATGCTGTCCTTTGGATCCCCAAAACTTATTCATCTTATGACTGAAGGTCTGTACTCTTTGCCAACATCTCCCCATTTTCCCTCCCCTCCACAAAACCCATGGCAACCACCATTCTGGTCTCTGTTTCTATGAGTTTGACTTTTTTTAGATTCCACTTATAAGTGAGATCACACAGTATTTGTCTTTGTCTGAGTTATTTTACTTAGCACAGTGCTCTCAAGGCCCATCCAGGTTGTTGCAAATAGCAAAATTTCCTTCTTTTTTAATGGCTGAATAATGTTCTATTACATATGTGTGTGTGTGTGTGTTACACATGTATGTATATAAATATGTATATATGTATAAGGCCACATTCTTTATCCATTCATCTATCAGTGGACACTTAGGTTGTTTCTATATCTTAGCTATTGTGGATAATGCTTTGGGGAACATGGGAGTGCAGATTTCTTTTCGAGATACTGATCACATTTTCTCTGGATATATCTCTAGAAATGGGATTGCTGGATCATATGGTATTTCTATTTGAAGTTTTGAGGCACCTCCATACTGTTTTCCATAATGGTCACATCAATTTACACTCCCACCAACAGTGTACAAGGGTCCACTTTTCTCCACAGCCTCACCAACACTTATCTTTTGTCTTTTTTATATCAGCCATCCTAAGAGGTGTGAGGTGACATGTCACTGTGGTTTTGATTTGCATTTTCCTGGTCATTAGTGATGTGAAGCACCTTTCCTATTGTACCTATTGACTATCTGTATGTCTTCCTTGAAAAAAATGTCTATTCAGGTCCTTCACTTATTTTTCAATTGGATTATTTGTTTCTGATTGCAGATAATCACACCTGCTCCGGTGGCGACCTTTCAAATAACCAGCACAAATAATTATAGGCAACAAACAATTATGATTATAGACTCTACAACAGGCTCTCTATTAGGAAGAGGGAACAGGGCACCATGAGGCCTTGATCAAAGGGAGAGAAACTCGTCCGGCAGTCACACTGAGTTCCTCGGTGAGGCGACATAGAACGGAGACTTGAAGGATGATTAGGATGAGCCATGAGGTGGAGGGAAGCTGAGAACCGTGGGGAGGGCTGAGGGACCCAGAGACAGGACATGATATGAAACAGCCACAGAGCATGAGGCCGAGGAGCCACGGGGCCCCCAGCTCCAGAGGAAGCAGCCTGCCCTCCAGGATCCAGGACACTGACACACATTTCTACCTGTAAAAAGAGGGCCTAATTATCCTCAAGGGCTCAGTTTCATTTTGGGGTCAGCAATCTCTCCCTGTTACTGATGACAATGAACTTGAAGTGCAATATCAAGGTGAAAAGTAAGTTCTGAAATACACCTACATCAAACCTTTGCACCTCTGCTTTGTTTTATATAATTTAAGCGCTGAGCCACTTTAAAAATTTTTCATTCACCACATATCTCTGACTTACAGAAATGAGGCCTTTGGTTCTTAGAAGGAAATGTATTTTTGAAACTGAAATCTTCCACACACACAGATTGTGAATCTGATCTCTTTGAATTTGGTATTTCTTTTCCTCAACATCTTCAGCCCAGTCGTTTTCCGACCACACGTGGAGGAGGGTCGGTAGTGGTTATGTGGAGGACAGAATAGCCTCTTGCGCCATCAAAGGGAGTTGGGTGCCCACCATGGGCTGAAATTGCTCCTCGGCCTCCCCCGTCAACGATCAGAACTACCCTCCCCTGGATGTCCATTACCAAAGAACCAACCGCCTACCTGAGATCTGATCTGCTCGTTCCATAGTCATTCATATATCTTTTGTTTTGTTTTCCAAATCAATAAACACATGGTGACAGATGGGAATCAATGTAGCCACTGCAGCACTTTAAGAAAGCTGGTGACTTTCGGGCGATGCCTGTCTTGCTCCGTGAGAAGCATCCCATACGGAGGCTCCTGAACAGCGAGGAAGAGGAATCGGCTTCACCACCTGCTGCGGCCCCGCCCCGCCCCGCCCCGCCCCGCCCCGCCCCGCCCCGCCCCGCCCCGCCCCGCCCCTGAGCTTCCGGCTCAGGAGGACTGGGCGGGTCCTGAGAAGCTGCATTTCTAACAAGTTCCCAGAGAAGGCGGACGGTGCTGCTCCGGAACCACACTTAGAGAACTTCTGACAAAGAAAGAGCAAAAGAAAGAATAAAAACCCAGAAACTCGAAGTTGCAGACCTGTTCTCCCCTGTGATGACCCCTGGCTGCTTTCGTGCCCCTCCGCAGCTCCGTAGCCCTGGGAATCTCCACAGGCAGACTATCAGAAAAATGCTCACGGGCTGGGCTTGCTGGCACAGAGCTTGGACGTCAGAGACCCAGGCTCACCCTGGGAGACGGAGGTGGCGCCACAGGCAGGATGGGGAGCCGAGGCAGAGCTGGGGAAGGAAGACGGGTCTGGCAGATGGAGGAACAATCACAGAGCTCTAGGACGCCAACACGTCATCCGGGAATCTTATGACAATGTAGATCCATTTTTCAAAGTGGTTATATATATCATTTTGCATCCCTCCAACAATGAATGAGGGTGCCTGTTGCTCAACTCGTTTTTTTAAATGTTGTGTTGATCCAGTCGGTCACTTGTCAAAAACCTTCCATGGCTATTTGCTCCTTCAGTACAAAACCCCGGTGTACCAAGGACAGGTCCCAGACAATAGTATTTAGCGCACAACATATTTTGGCCCCTTCCTCTTTCCGTAACCAAGTCTCCCAAATCCTCCCCATTAATCCACTGGAGGTGGGATGAAAACACAGCCCAAGAAGAGCTGCCCCGAAAGCTGTGTGCGTGTGTCCCTCCTATCTTTCCTCTTATAGCTTAACAACTCTTTGTTTATCTAATGGTATCTTTCAAGACACAGCTTGATGTGCCATTCTCTCCCAGATTTCCCTAGCTGCTCTCTCTTCTATCCAAGTAGAAGTGACTGCTGTTATCTCCTGACATATTTATGGTACCCTGACTACTAAAAATTTTATGAGCAACTAGATTAAGCTTGCTAAGAACTTTCTCACAATTCAGCCTTGCACCAGTGAGTCAAACGTGAAGCAAAAGATGTTCCCACAAGCATATGCAAAAAGACAAACATTTAAGTGAAAGTTACTGATTTCTAAGGGGGTTACTTTGACGGTCCTCTTAGAGGAATGCCTTCAGTACTAGTTAACACTCCTTAACCCCTGAGATTTGCAGCAAATTCCAGCATTCTCAGAGTAAGTGCATGGTTCCTTTCAGGACAACAATTGTTTGACTGTACTTGTTAAGAATTTATCGTTTTATTTTTAAAATCAGTTTTGCTTCTTTATGATGCTTTCTTGCAGTATTCGATAAATATTTTCCTGATTAAAGATAGAAGAATAAAAAAGTAAGAGCCAAAGAATTATTTGTTCTGTATAAGTAAAAATATTTGATGATTCAACAAATGCAAATGAATGGGAAAACATTGAAGAATCTTAATACACTGAAATGCTTTCTTAAGAAGTTCAAAGTACTTAATAAAGAAAAATGTCATAAATTACTGTGATATATCCATATGTGCAAAAATGATTGTTACTCCCATTTTTAAGGTCTAGATTTAAAACCACATTTCCAGATATCCCTGAGAGAATCAAGATGGAATCCAGACCTCACTTCCAAATCCCATGACTTTTGGGCTTAGAACCAGGGGTTTGATATATTAGCTCGGACAGTTGGAGCAGGCTCTGGTTGCGGTGGAGGACACGGCGTAGTGGCGGGTGGAGAAAGCACACATGGAAGTATGTTTCCCACCCTTTATAAGAGAGAGGCTCACACCAGGGCTCTCTGCAGCTCCACAGTTACAGAACCTTCTTTTTGGGTGTTCTCTTTTGTTCATAGGAAAAGGTCAACACCCCTGGAGAACAAAGAGCAAACTGTATCAGCTCTCTAGAATAACATGAGTCTGTTAGGAGATTGTTGGCAGGAAGTTTGCCAAAAGGAAAGGGAAGAGAATGACTGACATACAGAGTGGGAAAGACTGAGGAAGAGGAGGCTGCGAAGGGACAAGGCAGGACTCCGACTTCATCACCGTGTCAGCCCTTTGCTTGTACGAATTACTGTTTGGATTGTCCACTGATTTTTCCCAGTCGCAGAGCAGACGGGCATGGGGCTGCTGGAGCAGGGGTGGGGCAGAGAAAGAAGGCTGAGCCTTCTTTAGAAATGGGAGAGAGACCTGCACGTCTGACAGAGTGTGTCCCAAAGCCCAGTTGACGGCATTTGGAGCTATTCCTCTACTCTATATGGCACAAATAATTGAAAGAGTGCAGCCTTTTCAAATGCACCATTACAAATATTACATTGATAATACATATACAGAGTAAAATAGTATATAGCTCCCCTTTCAATGTATCACCTATCTTTATGGAGGTACGTGTGCATTTATAATGGTCTTGATTTTCATGAATGGGATCACACTATACACAGAGTAACAGCTAACATTTTCAGGGTATGCACTCAGCACCAGTACTAAGTCTTTAACATACAGGAAATTGTTTTAGTCTCAGGACAACTCTTTAAGTGCTATTTGTACTTCCATTACACAGATAGGAAACTGAGACACACACAGGTTAAGTGGCTTGCTCAAGGTCACATAGCTGGGAAGTGACAATGGGTCTGAGCCCCAGCTGTCTGGTTGTAGAGCTCTTGCTTGTGTGACCAAGTCAGATCATCTCTTTCTTGGTTGTATCACTTAGTTTTTCCATTTTTTTTAAAGTGTCTTTCGTACATATATTTCCATGTCAGTTTGTCTCATCCTTTTTAGTGGCTGCATAATGCATAAAATTCGATTCTGTGTACGCTCTGTATTTTATTTAAACATTTCCTATTAACATTTAGATTAGCGCTTATTTTTCTTATGGTGCTGCAATAAACAGTCTCAATCCTTGTACGCAGGTCTGTGTGCACGCATACGGGCTCCTAGAACTATAATGGCCAGATCAAATGTTGTGTGTCTTAAAAGCTGTGATAAATAACTGCCAAATTGTTGTCTACTTTACACTCGCTCGACTGTATCTGAAAGTATCCATTTCCGCTAGAAACAAGTCAGGATATGGTCAGTTGTAGAATTTTCAGTTAGCAGGGCAATTTTAAGTCACTGTCCAGCTTTTGCTTTTTCTCCTCCCCTCAAGGAGATAGGAAAGGAGGAGGTTGTGTAGCTATTTAGTAAAGACCAGGAACTTCAATGTCTAGATCCAGACCACCAGCCCTTGCCTCTGACCACCACAATTCACTTGCACAAAGGATAAATCAGTGGAGCTTTTTTAAAATGATATGGGCTTACCTAAAAAATTAATTATTTAAATGGAGAGCCCAAATGCTTATAGTAAAGTGCCCTATGCTTCACATGTTTTACATGTGTGATTGCTTGGTAACCACCACCAGATCTAAACAGAGGACATTTCCAGCTCTTTGGAAGCCCTCTGCATTTACTAACTCTCTCCCCAAAGTGCCTACCATCTTGACTTCTTTCATTATAGATTAGGTTTGCCTATTTTCTAACTCTGTATAAAATGGAATTGTGAAATAGGTGCTTTCTGCATCTGGTTTTTATCACTTACATTGTTCCTGAGATTCATTCACATTGTCATAGGACATAATTGGTCTTCGTTGCTGCATATATTTCATCACATGGATATACCATCATTTAGTTATCCATTGGCATTGTTTCCAGTTCGGGGCTATCCTTGCACATGCCTTTTGATGAGCATATTGTGTATAGACTGAAGAATAGAATTACTAGGTCATAGAATTCATGCATGTTTTAATAGCTTCTTCCAGCCAGTTTTCCAAAGTAGTTGCATCAGTTCACACTACTGCAGGCTGTGGAGGTGGTTCCCACTGTACCACACCTTACCAATGCTTTACATTGTCAACCTTCTAAAGAATTTTGAACCATTCTGGTGTGCATGTACAGATATTTCATTGTGGCTTTAATTTGCATTTCTTTAATGCCTAATTTGTTAAGGGCCATCTGTTTAACACCTTTTCATCTGTTAATGGCCATGTGGATATTTTCCTCTACTACTTATTCAAGAATTTTATAATATTTCTTTGGGTTGTCTGCCTTTTTCTTATTGATGTATAGGAATTCTTTATATATTTAGATCCAA
Organism: Smutsia gigantea; assembly: GCA_032199065.1. Lineage (NCBI taxonomy): Eukaryota > Metazoa > Chordata > Mammalia > Pholidota > Manidae > Smutsia > Smutsia gigantea. The sequence continues at coordinate 34,421 of JAVSCE010013803.1, read as the reverse complement.
GTTCTTTGCTGGGATGTGTATTGCAAATTTCTTCTTCCACATTGTGGCTTGCCTTTTCATTATCTTAGTGGTAGCTTCTAATCAACAGAAATTCTTAATTTTAATGTAGCCCAATGTATTTACTTTTAAACTGATTTTTTGTGTGTGCTTAAGAATACTTTGCTTACCCATGGTCATGAAAATATTCTCCTATATTAACTTGCAGAACCTTATGATTTACCTATCACAATTAAATCTAAAATCCAACTGAAATTGATTTTATTAATAGCACAAGGAAGGAGTAAAGATTCATTTCTCCCTCCTATGAATATCCAATACCCTTAGGCACAATTGATTGAAAGGAACATCCTTTCCTACTGCATTGTTACCAGTTAAATAACCATGTACGTGGTGATCTGTTTCTGGACTTCCCATCCTTTTCCTCTGGCTTTCTTTTTCTTGGGTCAATACCACATTTTCTTAATTATGTTGCATTATAATAAACTTGATATCTGATGGTGTATGTGTTCTAGTTTTGTTCTTCTTCAAAACTGTCTTTGCTATTCTTGGTCATTTGCCTTCCCACATAAAATTTAAAATCAGCTGTTTTCTATAAAAATGGCTGGCGTCTTTAATAGGATTGCATTGGATCTACAGTTGGGAAGGATTTGGGAGAGAGTTGAAATCTTTATGATATTCAATAATATACATAAGCATGAGACATCCCTCCACTTATTTTTCTTGAATTTATCTCAACATTTTGTAGTTGTCAGTGTAGAGATAGTGAACACCTTAAGTTCCTAGATATTTAATTTTTTATTGCTATTGGAAAAATCATTTAAAATCTAATTTTCTAATTTTTTGTTGCTATAGACATAATTAGGTTTTTAAACATTTGAAATCCAGTAACCATAAGAAATTCATTTATATATTCTAATACTTTAATCACTATGTTCAAAATCAAAATACCTGGTGATAATAACATAATGCCTCTTATAAAAGCTTTAATTTATTTATTAACTTATTTTTCTTGCCTTATTGCACTAGCTAGGACATCCAATACCATAATTCAGAGAAGTGGTAAAAGCAGACTTCTTCATTTCCTTCCCCATCTCAGATGGAGAACCTTCAATATTTGGTCGTTGAATGGGATGTTTGCAGGAGACATTTTTAGAGTTACTTTTTAGCACATTACGAGAGTTCTTTTCTATTCCTAATTTTCTATGTATCACAGATGGATGTTGAATTAAAATACCATATATTTGACTTATTTTGTTTGTCTGTTTCCTTCACTGGAACACCGCCCCTCTGAGAGCAGAGAACTTTGTCAGCTTTATTCTCTGCTTGTTTTCCCAGGGCCTAGAATAAGTACCTGGGTAGGACTCCTGAGGTTGTGGGGTTAAATGAGATCATGTACATAAAGCAACAGGCACAGTGCCTAAAGCCCAGGAAATCCTCAAGGACGGGGCTGGTTTTGTTGTCATTGTTCTGTGTGACAGTGGCAGGTGATCTGTCCGGGGCTCACACTCTGTCCAGGGGAATTCCTGGAGCTGTTCGCCATCAAGAGCGCCCACAGGCATTGGAAAATGAGGTGCCAGTGTGAGCTCTTCAGGAATTGAATCTTTCTGTAGCTTTGCTTCTTGCCCCCACACCAACCACTGCCAGGGCAGAGCCAGAAAGATTCCATGGGTCACATAGGTGCTGTCAGCTCACATCCAGCACCTCATGGCGAGAAGGGTGCAGGACCACTGGAGGGGTTCAGACACGAGTGGTGGCTCCAGTGAGGACAGCTGACAGGCAGTTTATGAGGCGTGGCTGGATGGAAGACCACTGAGAGCAGAAGATGCTGCCAGAAAAGCAACTATTTAACGTGGTGTGAGGCTGACGCAAGAGGGGTGTTTCTTGAAACACTCCAGGTTAAAACTAAGGAGAGGAGTTTCGAGACTGGCCATTGTGAGGTGTCCCTGACAGAAAGCAGCAGGCCAGCAGCGCATCTTTCGACAGCAGAATAGGAGCCTACATCACTTAGAAAGCCAAAAATTAGACAACACGAAGCACCGTTAATTATCATTGATGAAACTCCCTGATCTAACCCTGCATCGACCCGGATAGGACACTAGGACATCAAAGAACTGCCAAGGATCCGAGATCTTCTCATCTTTAATCTGTCCAGCTCGAAGGTGCAGTACCAGCAGTAAATGTGATTCACTCAAAGTAGAATTAAAATAAACATATGCAAGTCCAGGAAAGGGCTGAGGAGAGTTCTGCGAAGGGCGTGTGTAACAGCTGACATTATCATTTTCCTGTGGTGCAGAATAAGGTTTTTCAACCTCAGAACTATAGCATATTGGGCCAGATACTGCTTCTTTATGGGGGTTGTCCTGGGCATTGTAGGAAATCCAGTGGCATTTCTGCCTCTACCCAGATGTTAATAGCAACCTTGCTCATCATAACAATCAAAAAGGTCTCCACATACTGCCACATGTCCCCCTGGTGGGCAATATCACCTCTGTTGAAAACCAGTGCCCTAGAGAGAGTGGAACATGAGAATCCACTCTTTGTTCTGCATCAGGGCCCAAACCCTTCTTATGTTGTGAACATCTCACCACACTGAACACAATTCAGACATTTCCTCTGCTACATGGTTTGAGAAGGCAGCCCAAACATTTCATCCAGACAGGGTGGAAAGCTGACCCATGTGGACTTACTGAAAGATGCTGTCAACATGGAAGTTTCCTAAAGGACTTTTCAAGGAGCACTTGAACTCTAAAAGATTTTCACTTTATGCTCTAACTCTAGACCAAAACCTCTAAGCAGGATGCTACTTCATTATTATAACCCTCTGCCATTCCTGGGATTACAAGAAAGACTCATGGAATTCAAGGTATTTTGGAAATAGAGGCCTGCGAGTTGCCGTTCTTGAGAAAATAGGAATCAATAGTCATGTGAGGAGTGAAACCATGACATAGAGAATATGGTCCATGACACGCACGGCAAGTAAGTACTTGGGTCATGGCTCTGCTGCCTTAACAAAGACACCCAACCTGGGTGCCCTACGGAAGACAGATGTTTACATCCCACTTGTGTAACAGTCCCTACATTGGGAGACCACATCTGATAAACAAATTAGACCTCTGGCCCCTACAGGCAAGGATCCCAGTGTGCATCTTGCTATCCCACCATCTCTTCTTAAGGTGTGACTCTTGGGTGCAAGACGGAAGCCAAGTCAAGTCATGAGATGTCACTGAAGGGGAGAGAAAGGGTTCAGGGCAGCAAATTCCTTCCTGACAAGTGAGGGGGGAGTGGCGCATGCCTTCCCTGCTCACATTCCACGGGTGAGAGAGAGCTAGCTGCATGGACACACCCGGCCACAAGGAAGGCTGTGGTATGCATAGGCTTTAGCTGCATGGTCAGGAGCCCAGGAAGAAGGAGAGAGCAAGTCAGGGGAGGCAGGGGACAGGGTGGGGGGAGGAATCAGCTTCTACCAAACGAGGAATTCAAAATCAAATTCTGAGGGCATGCATCTCCCTTAGAAAGGGACCAAACATTTTTTTATAATCTCTCTAGGTTGTACTCAAACTTTCCACACGTTCCTTGATTTTGGACCAAAGATTGTTTAAAGACCGATACCTGCCTACATTTCCCAAAGCACACTCCCAGGCGCAGAGATAGTAAGCCATCTGAGGGGACATGTTGTTTGAGAGAAGACGGGGGGCAGCAGTTTTGGTAAGTTTAGGGGCTTCCTGAGCAATACTGGGGCTGTTCCTGAAAGCAGCATGAGGCTAAGCTGGCAGGAATGCCAACAATGGGCAGACTGGCATTTTTCTACTTCTCTGAAGAAATTCTGTGACAAGGGGAACTATCTTTCCAACCTCTTCCTCTTCCCTTCTCTGACAGTTGGAGCTAACTGTGCATTACCAAAAGGCCCATGGAAAATAATGAAAAGGGACAGACGGGACTCCCCTTGCCTAGGGTTTTTGGTCCAGGCACTGAGCAATGTCCAGAAATGAGCCCTCCCCTAACTCGCAACTTCAGGAACAATAACCACAGGGAAGGGTCTGTGAGGGACAGCAGACAGATCAGAGGTGAGGCAGAGGGAGCACACAGACCCTACAACCCCAGACTGACTGAGGGCTGCCCTCCTCAGCCCGGGGCCTTGTATTTCCTAGGGGGAAGTAGGTCCCTGTTCCCCCATAGCCAGGACGCCTTCATCAGTGAACAGTAGTCAGCCTGCTCACCATTTCCCCAAAGCTGGCCCCTCCCGCCCCTGCCCCAAGAGGACAGCAGGACCAGAGAGAACACGATGGGGACAAGCCTGGCCCAGCAGAGCGTCCCTGGTGTGGAGAACCAGGCCATTGTCTGGTTCTGTTCTCGGAGAACCGGCTTCCCACATGCAAACGGCACACAGGATTTCTCACGCCTGGAGTTCACCATGGCACTAGGAGGGTTTCGCATGTAGCAGCTGTGACCACGCAGGAGAATCACCTAGGAGAGTGTTTGTGGAAACACTGATGCCAATGCAAACACCCAGAAATTCTGATGTAATGGGTCTGGATGGGGACATGGCAGCAGTCTTTCTAAAGGCGCAGCCCAGGCTGAGAACCACTGACATACAGGATCTCAATCAATCTTCTCAGTTATCCCATTGAGAAAAGTGGGACATTTGAGGGACAAGAAACCGTCTCCAGTATAAGGTGATCTGCATAAGACCACCAGCAGACTAGCCATTAGATTCTTGTCCAGAAACCACGATTTAATTTTCCCTTGAAGGAAAATGAGAATTTTTTAAAGAGCGGATTCATAGGTTGTCCCTGCCTGAGTGGTTTCCAGAGATAATGTGATTTAATTTTACTCTTGCAAAGGGTAGCGAAGGAAACCCATCCAAGGACCCGGCCGGCCCACCCCGCATTCTCCACGTGCCACAACTCAGACGGACATTCAGCCCCCGGTCTGCAGGGGATTCCAGTGGGTGAGTGTTTGCACCACACGTTCTTGGTCTCTGCCGGGAGCTCAGCCATCAGACATTCACATCTTCTCATTTTTTCTTGTCTGGCACAAGGCAAGGGTTCCCTGCACGGTGGAGAGTCAGCTTAATCACTCGCTGCCACCTTCCCCAAGAACATATCGCCATGGGGCCAGAAAGCAAGCTGTTCAGACAGAGCAGGGAACGTTTGAACCCCAGAAGAGGCTTGAACATCTTGTGGCCCACAGAGGGTATTTTTGTGTACAATTATGGGAATACTTTTGTGTTGAAGAAAGACTCAGCACTGAAGCAAGACCCTTATGAGGCTTGAGTACCCAGATTTGTCAACAGGCGACTCTTCCCACAGCTGCTACAAGAATGGGGAGAAAAGAGCTAAGCTCAGGGATACTGTTGCCTCGGGAGTGTTAAAGCAAGCGCGAGTGTTGTGCACACGTATAATTACCCCCCCACACACACACACATGCAACACATGCTCACATGAAACAACACTCAGAGCCTGTGCAGGTGCATGTCACACACACTCATGCAATACACACAGTATGTACACGCGCCACACCGCACCAGCCGCAGCCGAGGCTTGAGGGCCCTCACTGAGCACTTCCAAAAATCCGCCAGCAGGGGGCAGCATTGAGACGGCTTTGGAGGAGGAGGCCTTTGCGTCGAGCTCATAAGCAGGAAGGATTAACTGACTCTACAACCTGCATGCAGTGCCCACTATGCGCCAGGCATCATGCTAGATGCTGCAGGGGGCTAGCAAGGAGGAAATCAGGAATGTCTCTTCCTTCAAGGCTAGGCTTCCTTCGAAAACTGCTGAGCCCCAGGCTGCACACACAGCCGGTGTGTGGCCCCTGACTTGGGGTAGGTACAGGCAGCAAAGTTGAAGCTTATGGGCCCAGCCCTGCCTCTGACTCAGTTTCTCTGACTCAGTTTGTGATGTTAGGCCAGCCACTTAATCTCTGCCCCTCTTGTGGGACATGAAATGGCTGGTAGAGCGGCATCGTCTAATAGAAAGACAGCATGAGCCTGAAATGCAAGCCACCTCAGTGACTTTACATTCTCCAGTGACACCTTCAAAGTAAAAGAAACAGGTAAAATTGATTTCATTAATGTATTTGAGTTAACCCAACATATTAAAATAGTGTTTCATTGTGTAATATAAAAATACGGAGCTACTTTACATCCATTTCTTGTATGTGGGTCTTCACATCTGCTTGGACAGGACATACCATAGGTGATCAACAGCTGTATGTGGCTGGTGGTTACCATACTGGATGGCGTGGACAAGGCCTTGCAGCAGATTAGAATCAGCTGGGAGCTGTGAAAATTGACCTGTGCTGCAATAAAATCTCCAACCAGTGTGGGGCCAGGCCCACGATATTCATTGTTTTGCTGAAAGCCTGAGCTTATCGCCAAAATGTCAAATGACAACCTAGCCCTTTGTTTTCATTCATCTAGAGCACACGTCCATCCTTCCTGACACACACACAAAGATACACTCACACACCCAGATATACCCACAAATATACACACATGCAGATACACATACACACAAATACAGATACACACACACACACACACACATGCACAAAGTTTAGAACGTGAAGTTAGAGTTTCCTCAGAGATCCCTTTCATTAAAAAATACAAACAGTGGGAGGGAAAAGAGAATACATGTCTCCATGTATTTTCCCCTACATGTCTGCCCTGCTGGACTCCCTGTGGTCCCGTGACCTTGCTGACATCCCTCAGGAGCGCCCCCTTATGTGGTCCCCCTGCCCCCAGCAGACACCAAGACCAGAAGGGCTGGGCTCTGCTCCCCCATGGGACTCGTGACCCCCACCCCACGGGGTGCTCCAGGGCCTTCAGGCCTCCTTGCCTGCAGGCATTTCCAGTGTGGAGAAAGCACTGCTGGGACAGGAGCTTTCCTAAGGGGAACCTGGGGCCACCAGCTGCCTCCTGGCACAGGGATCCAGGCATGTGGCTGCTCCAGCTCCAGGAAACCAATGCAGGATGAATGGCTGAGCAATGCACCCCCACAGCATCCTTTGGGCCCCGAGAGCAAAAGGATAATGGAGCAAAATCCCGTTGATACCACCTTTTCTCCGTAGGGAGTAGAAATTAATTTAATAACAAACACCCACATAACTACTGGTTACCCCATTCAGGTTTGGGAAGAGAAGAGAGGTTTAGAGGAAATATCATTTTGAATTATGTAGCACTTGTATTCTAGACTTAAGTATCTCCTTGGCCATGGTGTTAGCTGACCTTGGAAATGGTCTTAAACTTCCTGAGCTTCTGTTGCCTCACCTGCAAAATAGGAATGAAAAGACCTGCTGTACGGGGCTTGGGGAATAAGGAATCACACAAGGAAACTGGCTGAAACCTGTTCAGGACAGTGAAGGGTCTCGGTCTGTGCCCTCCTTGTAAGCGAGCAGGTGAGCCTGCCAGTTTCAAGGATGGTGGTGGAAGATTCAACTCCTGGGTCAGAGATGAAGGATTCTGTCATTCCCAGCCACAACAGCAGGCAGGGTAGCTGGATTTTCTTGCATGGGACCCCTAAACCCCAGTTCCCGCAGGACCATGTGAAGAGGGCCTGGCGAAACCCGCACACAGGACAGGACCTTGCGCTTGGCTACCCTCCTCATTTAGAATGAGCAGGAAGCTTGACTAAGCTGCTGGGCAGTGAACAAGCCTGCTCTCTGCTCAGGAGACAGCCACGGCCTCTGTCGTCCCAGGCTGTTTGCTCTACAGACATCCTCAGAAAGCTGGTCCTGCACAAAACCTCGAACAAAAGCGGGCAGCCCCTCTGTGGCCACGAGGACAGAAGGGCAGGGGGCCATGGAGAATTCTCCTCACAGAAGCACCAGGTGAAGTGCTGGTACTATGCGTACCCCAGGTATCCTGCTACACATGTTCTGACAATTGTCCTGTGGGGATGCAGGGCAGAAAGGCACCATCGTGCATAGGGGGCCCCGGGAAGGAAGGGGTTAAGTATTTGCCCAGGGCCACCCAGCGCCTTGGTGAGTTGCCATGTTTGACACTGAGAAATCTAGACTCCAGGACCCTGGCAAGATTACTTCTAATGTCACTCAGCCTCATTCATCCCCACTACAAGCTACATAACACTCAGCGGTCTCTGCGCTTAGAATCTTCTGAGGCCTCCAAGGCTGAGCTCATCCGAAAATAGGTGATATGTGTGCAAAACACGTGGCTTTGTTCCAGGTTATCAGAATGCTCCCAGGGGCAGCTCTGACCCACCAACTGGGAAGGCGGAGGGAGAGGAGCAAGCTCAGGGACGCTCAGGAGCAACTGGGACCCTCAGGGAGCAGAAGCAGCTGAGCCTCCCGGAGTTTGGAGGGATGAGCACGCCTCACTCCTGCACTGCTCGGTCCTCAACAGATCCAGACCTGAACGGTTCTTTATGTGCAGACAAGATGGCCCGACTCAAGAGGTTATGTGGCCTGGGGAATGGCATGTTTTTGTTTCAACGGATGCCAGTGAGTCTTTTGGCCCCTGTGAGGAGGGTCTCGTGCAGGAGCCATGAGAAGCCCTTCACACACATTATCTTTTTTATTTTTATTTTTATTAAGGTATCATTGATATACACTCCTTTCACATGAGGCCTGCTCTGTTCTCCAGGTGTATGCAGTCTGGCACAGCCTTCTTTCCTGTTGCTTTTTTAGGATTAGTTGTATTAACTATATTTTTGTATTATATGTGGTTGTCCTCGGGATCATGCATTTTCTTATTTAATCTTCATGAGACATGCTCAAGTCACACCACAACAACATTCTGATTCACCAAAGGCTGCACTGGCTCTAAGGCCCCCAAATGCTTCCAATCAAGGGCTTGTGGGTTATCCGCACATTTTCACAAATAAAGAGGAGGGCCAGAAGCAAAATCCCTTAAACAACTCTCTTTCCTGGCAGCGCGTTGCAGCCAAGCAGCTCAGTCTGAATCGGTAGATGAGCAGGTGTGCACGTGCTGTTTGCCGGTTAAACTGCAAGGCGATAGGCAACTCCTTCCTTGGTGTGAACCTATACTGCCCTCTACTGTTCAAATGCCAAAAGCACACCTCCTCTGCTCAAGATAAACAGGATGGCCGCCCTGGTCTTGCCAGGAACCCAAAACAAAGCCCAGGTTTTCCCACTCTGAAAAATGGTCCATTTCCTGGTGGCCTCTCCCACACAGACAGCAAGGGCCACTGTGTGAAAATCTCAAGCATCAGTGTGCTGTATGGGGCTGCCAGCGCCCTTTGGTGGGTCCACTCTATAAGGAGGGATTTTTGTTTTTTCTCTGAGGGGACGGATGTTTTGTTCAACATTTGCTATAGTCAGTCATCCCTGAAGTATTAACCCCAATTACAGATGGCAAGTCGTTATTTGGCTATTTTCAACTTGGATTCCACAAACCTCAAATGTATTTCCTATTCTTTCCCAGGTCACCATCCCTTTAGAAACCAAGTATATTTCCAAAGACATTAATCCACACACACTAAGGGGCAAAGCAACTCATGTTCAAATTTTAGGAAAATGTTTGTATGTACAAAAAGAAGAGGAGTCCTCTATTGTAATGATTTGTAGCCTTTGAGGAAGTGGAAAAGTCTGAGTTCAACTTGACCCTCAGTATAAATGGGGGAGGAGTGAGAGGGGACACTTCCTGGGGGCAGTAACCTAGACCAGCCAAGCACCCATGGTGATGTTTTCAGGGTAGGCATGGGGCTGGGGGCCAGGGAGACCACCTCCTGAGCACACACCCTCTATACAGGGCTCTTTGGATATTCCAGAAGGCCCTGACCTCAGGCATTTGCAAGTTATAAAAATCCATGGATATCTTAAAAGCGCATAATTCTCCCCATAAATGCAGTAGCATAAAATAAAAAACATAATCAGGCCATGTCCCGGTCAGCAACTATTGTAACGCTGTGTAAGAAGCAGCTACAAACACTTCAGGAACACAGCAATTTGTTTTTCACGGTTAGCTGGGGTGACCCTACTTCATGCTATGGGTCTTCGGGTGACCAGGGTGGCCCTCCATGGCATGCCTCTCATTTTTCTTAAATGTTGCCTGGGGCACATTCTCATGGTAGTAGGAGAAGCCCAAGAGGGAAAGCTTAACCATGTGAGCATGTTCCCAGCCTTTGCTTACATCAGATCTGCTAATAAATCTTTGGCTAAAATAAGCCACGTGACCAAGCCCCAACTCAACAGGGCGGGATTTACACTCTGCCCTTGCTGTGTGCATTGGGTTGGAGGGAGTGGAGACCAGAGAAAAACACTTGTGCCACAGTAATGCAAACCCTAACACCCCTTCGGGCCCTTGAGCTAATCAGTGGTGGGTACACAGAGCCACGCAGCGGCCGATGCAGGCCTGCTCTCTGGGGAGTGACTTAGCGCTGCAAACTGCAGGATTTATGTGCAGGCCTTGGAAAAATGACTGATTGCTACTTTTCATAAAGATCACTCAAGAATAGGCAGAACTGTGTGGGCCAGCTTGGCAAAGGCTCTGGGGTGGTGCGATTTCTTAGTGCCAAGAATGCTCCTGGCAAGCAGGTACTCACTGTGACCATTGCTGGGTGGCCCATGGCGATGTCACTCCAGGCCGCTCCTGGTTTTGATCCAGAGCTCGCCCCTTGAAGTGGGTGGCCCCGCAGAGATTCTCCAGTATGCCGCAAGCAAGGCGTCTTGGAGGGAGCTGCCCTGGGAAACCACCTTTTATTTTCATAAGAAGTTGTGTGGTACCAGGACCTGGGCAATGGATCTGTGTGACTTGAAACTTCTCTTGATTAAGAAAAAAAAAAACAAAACCCTTCATAGACACCATCCACGGGAGGCACTGAGACTTAAAAAGATTACCTCTGGTAAATGAAGTAACAAATTCTGCAAACTTTGGCTTATTTTTCTTCATGGTACCATCGTATGTGTGTGGAATGGATTGGGACCAGATATAATATGGCACACTCACACTCGGTGAGTAACCAGCCTTTATCATAAGGAGAGTCATTTAAAAACAGTAGTATAAACTTGGCAGTATGACAAGGCACAACTCCGACTTGGCGTGCTGTCCTGTTCATGGATGTAGGGCTCCGCAGAGGCAGAAGGAGCTCTCCGGACAGCTTCTTCCTGTTCTTCCAGAGTTGAAAACAAAAAGGGCAGATTCTATGGCAGAATCAGGGAGCTGTTGAGATGCTTCCTCCCAGGCCCCAGGCTTATATTGCTTTGTCTTTTCCCAACAGCAACCACAAGATTCCCTCTTGCTTACTAACTTCCTTTCTCAGGTTCAAGGTCAAACATCCAGACCAAGTTTTCCATTCCTGCAAAATGAATCACCTCCAAATGCAGCTGTTTGAAAGAACCATTATTTCACATCATTTCTGTCAACATGTAGGGGCAGCTGAGCTTGGTGGCTTGAAGGTGTCCGGTGGGGCTGCTACGCTGTGGTCATTTGAAGGCTCCACTGGAGCTGGAAGGTCCTGTCCCGGGTGGCTGCTTCCAGCTGGTTCTTTGGGCTTTGGGCCGCCTCTCCCATCAGCACCACCCATTTGGGGCAACATGTTTAGCTTTGGTGACAAAATCTTCAGTGCTGCCTGTGAGGTTCTGTCAGAAAGCTTTCCACAAACACCTGGGAGGCACACGTATTGCTGGCTGGTGGGCATCCTTTAACACTGGGGATAATGCCTGTAGGTAAGCCAAGTGTGGCCCAGGCTTACAGTTGCCAACAATAATTATTGTTCATCTTTTTATTAGTAAGAGAACTTTGATTTTATTCAGACTCACAAGGGTGCCTAGTTTAAAAAAACAACATTTTGCAGGTTCCCTTGCAGCTAGTTTGATCACAGTACTGATTTCCAGCAAGTAGAATATAAGCAGAAGAGTGTAGGACTTGCTGAAAGTCTCTTTAAAGGAAACTAACTCATCTGGGAGAATTCTTCCTTTCAGCTACAGGGAAAGTGTCAAAGATGGCTGGCACTCTAGCAGCCATTATAGGTGTCTTGCCAATGGCTTTCAGCCACGGGCAAGTTCACTATGGATTCAGTGTGACCAAAGAAATGACAGTTGAATGTTCTTGGGGTGAAAGAGTTATAGCCAACTTAATTTCCATGGTGACAGGTCAATCACTAAAATCCCGTCCACTCAGAGTGAGTCTGCATGCAGCAAGCTGGTCTCTGCTTCTGGGCCTCTCAGCCGGCACAGCCGTCCTCTGGGCCTCTGTCCTCGGTGCTGCCACCACTCCAGCCTCTGCTCTGCTCTCCTGCATCCTTGCAGCTGTACCACCGTGTTACCTAGAGCACTGGGCAGAGCTCTTTATATAGAGTCAATAGCAATGTATTGCTCACACGTGTGTAGTGAGCTAATCAACCAGGGCCAGGTGAGAATCCTGGCCACAGGAACTTTCATTTTATACACAATGGGCCATGAGGTTACCTTGAAGATGGAAACCAACCTGGTTACTTTCAGGATGGAAGATTCTGGAACTGAAATTTGCAAGAAGCTTGGCTTCCCAGCTGCCATGGAGCTGACATGCTAGCCCCAAAGAAGCTGCTGATGGACTCCTTTAAAATGTGGAACACATTTTCATCTTGTTTAAGTCACTGCTGCTTCCAATTTTCTGACATAAGCAGCCGAGCCTGATCCTAACAAGTGCATTTAGCTATTATATTTGAACCTCCTGACTAACTGGAGGATCGCTCTCTCACCCTCCTGGGGTGCAGCAAATTAAGCTAAACAGCATACACTTTGGGACATAGGCATAGATTTGAATCCCTGCTCTGCTGCTAGCTGCATGCTGAAGGCAATTATCTGTCTTCTCTGTACCTGTTTGTCTTTTGTAAAATGGTGCGCATTAAATTAATTCATGCATATAACATACCTGCCACATGGTAGAGATCTGACAATATTAGTTTCCTTATCTTCCCCTCTTCCCCATGCTGAGGATTTTATTTTAAATACTCAAACTCTAGGTTTGGTTAAACAACCTTACGAACACCTGTGGGGTGAGGCTAGGTAAAAAATCCGCATAGTTAATGCAGCAGGAAGCAAAGGACAGAGGGAGGCAGCCAGGACAAGGAACAGCAAATGGAGCCCTCATTGTCTTCCAGTGGGTTTCAGCCGCGGGCAAGTTCACTATGGATTCAGTGAGACCGACCAATGACAATGGAACGTTCTTGGGGTAAAAGGGTTTATACCCAACTTTATTCCCATGAAGGCAGGTCAGTCACTAGAATCCCGTCCACTCAGAGCAAGTCTGCATACAGCAAGCCAGTCTCTGCTCTGCTCCCCTGTGGCCATGTGGCCATGCCACCATGTTGCCCAGCGCACGGGGTGGAGCTCTTTATATGGAATCAAAGCAATGTATTGCCCACAGGTGTGTAGTGAGCGAGCCCACCGGGGCCAGGTGAGAATCCTGGCCGTAGGAACCTTCCCTTTATCCACGCCTGTGATCTGGCACAGACAGCCGCTAGCTCCAAGAGCTGGCTCTCCAGCTGAAACCAAGCCAGCGGCCCACTAGGCCTGGGAGGGCCAGTGCTCACTCTTCTTCATGGAGCTGTCGTCTCCAAAAGGCTGGGCAGTGGAGTGACCGACAGCATTTCCAGCCTGTGGAATACAACCTGGCCACCTGAGGATTCGTGTGTGGAGTAGAAGCAGAGAGGCTGACTTAGCTGCGGACGACACTAACATCTCTGAATCCAAGTACATTAAAGAGGCACTAAGCAGCCAGAAGTGTGAAAGGCAGTCTATGTAACGCTGTAGATTAATGCCTTAGGCTGACTGCCAGGCTCAGAACACCCAGTGCCCTGCTCACACCTAGGAGAAGTACAGGAGAACTCTGTGTGGTCAGTCTCTTGGCTGGTCCACAGCCACCTGTAGGGGGGAAGCACGGTGAGTTACTGGAATGGACAAGTAGACCACCCTGGTGGAAGAAATAATCCATCTGCCTGCTCCGGCAATGACCCTCTCCTCCGTCATGTACAGCCATGGTCTCCAAATTATTTTAGTCTTGGACCCTTCTGGCAGGGCAGAAGACCCCATGGGCTTCCAATTTTGCCAAAAAATGGTTAAATAATCTTAGAGTTGGAAGGAACCAGCTAATTTAGTCCAACTAACACTTCACCACTTATGAAGTATTCCAGAGAGAACCAGGGAGGTGGCCCCGGTCACAGCTAGGTAATGCGGAGGCAGGCCCAGGACTGGGTCCCCTGACTCCAGGGTTGTTATGTATCATTTTACAACATTAAGTTGGTCAAGGGACTTCTTTTCAATTATATTTTAATATGTGGATTCAATTATCAACCAATAGGGAGTAGCTTGTACATTAAAATCCACATCTTAATGTGATTCTGAAATTTCATACTAAGAAGGCCCTGAAGCTGTGGAGCTTTGAGACCCTCCCCCCGACCCCCCAGTCCCGACGTGTGGGGTCAAGGAAGGGATACAAGGATAACAGTCTACAAAAACTAATGGAGAAGAGCAGATCAAGTTGCAAAGAAGGACCACATTTTTAAAAACTCAGAAACAACAGGTTATGAATTCACTGGGCTACTAGAAACAATTTGAGAGCATGACGGGGGTACCAAGTCTGCATCTGCCTCCAGAACTGTGACCCTAGAAAGGAGGTGCATTCCTAAAAGATGACCCAGGCTTGGACTGTAAAACCTATGAGCTGCCGATCAACGTTCTCCCCACCCCCGCAATATATGGGTCTGCATGCATTTCCTATACATTGAACACCCACCATGTGCCCAGCGTTATATTCAAGGAGTTAGAGGCAGATGGGGGGGTGGCAGGCAGAGGTTGGGGACGGGAGGTGTCACGGCCCTGTGGTTAGCAATGGAGCCAAAATTCACAGAGTCCCCAAATTAGCTTGAGGCCTCCTTCCACCATGTCAGCAAGCCTTTGTGGGAGACCGAGGAGCTTCCACACCCAGGAAGCACAGGGTGGGGGCCAAAGGTGCTGGAACTGCTTGGGTCTCCTGGCCCTGGGTTTCTGACACCATGAGAGCTGCTCCCTGTGCAGCTGGCTGCCCTACACGGACCAGCCTTTAAGGCTCACCCAGCAGCTTTTGCATCCACAGCCAAAGACAATGGACAGAGGTTCTTTCATGCAGAATCTTTATTTGGAATCTGTGTGTTACGAAGCAGGCCAATCATCTTGAAACACTAGGAGTCTTTACATTGTGCAGGGAAATAGAAGAGCTCCTTGAAGACATTCACCTGTGTTGGGCTGGCTTTACTGTTTTTCGCCCACCTTCACCTCTCGTCACCTGAAGCCTCTGGTTCTGCCTGGTCTGGGGGCAACGGCCTGCAGCTGGCAATCGGCCACTTCCGGAGCTGTCTTTTCCGGGGGCCCTCGCTACCTGCCTTATGCATTAGTGGTGCCCAAAGAAATGAGGGGCAGATACAAAGTTAAAGGGGCTTTGTCCTCACCAAATTTTAGTTTTTTCTTTTCTTTATTTTTGAGATGCTTCTGCTTAGCTTTCCTGACAGATCTGAGTGTAGGACTCAGATTTCAGCTGACTCAAGCGGGGAGGACTCCACTGATTCTTATAATCCGCAGGTCACTGCTTTTCTCCCTGCCTGGGACATATGGTTTTCATTTCTAATTTCTGCCACAGGCTTCTCAACTTGAGCTTGCCTTTGCCTCCCTCTTGCTCTGTGACAGTGCATGTCAAACATGCTGGCCCTGCCTAGGGGTGGGCAGACGGGGAGCAGGAGGGAGCAGGCTGTGTTGTCAGCAGCAGGCCCCAGCAGGCCCGGCCTCCACAGGAGAGAGGGGGTGTCTCATCGGGAGCACTTTCTTCTCCTCTGGAGTCGAGGCAATGGGACGAAGGGCTCAACACCCTGGACTTGCCTTTGGGTTCAAGGTTCTGTCACTGAGCAGAGGCCACAGGACAAGGCCTCCCTGTCATCTGTCATAAACGCAGCTGTGACGGCTTTCACAAGGCAAAGCCAGGAATCTGCAGGTGCTCTGCCCGCCCCCTGCCCTGCTGATGAACCCAAGGACCATTCCAGCGGGCAGTTTGCTGGACTGTATCAACCTTTTCAAGAGGCTGCAGTCTGAACTGCTATTTTTTTTAAACAAAGCAGTTAGGCTGGGGACTATTTTCAATGTTCCTTTATCATCTCCCCTTTCTTCACTTCATGGGTTCCAGGGGGGACCAACCCATACTTCTGGAAAAGAACCTCCCACCAGGCAGACTCTACAAGGTCGTTTGGAATCTGTCTCCTAAATCCTGTCCTGAGTAGCAACTCTCCTCCCACAAACAGATGTACAGAATCTGAAGTTAAAAGAAAAATGAAAAGAAAACGCAAAAGTCCCTCAGGTTTGCAATAACTTCCGCTTAAGAAACACTCTCCTTTAAGCTTCACTCCATCCTTAAGCTTCATCTCCCTGCACAAATGGACCTGGCAGAACAGTGGTACAAACATTAAACCAACTGCTTATGAGAACATAGATACTGGAAGTGCTTCTCTAAGTTCAGATATTAGAGAGACAGAATTCTGTGCACTGGTCACTTTCCAACAGATGCTAAGCTGACACTTAATTGTGTACTATTTAATCATTTTAAACAAAACAAAACAGAATAGCCAAAATGCACAAACCTAATCTTTGGGGGTCACAGAGGAAGTGGTGGGTAATCTCATCTTGCGTCAGTCCTTTCTGCTCAGAGCTGGGAAGCATTTGTGTCAACAGTGGCTCAGCTCATCATTTTTCCTCAGAAGCCTAGACCAAGCTGCTGCCAGAATAAGATGCTTTGCTGTTGCAAGAAGGCCTGAGTCTAAGCCCTGAGTCGTGAATTTGAACACTTGAACGTCCCTAATGACAACCCTTCCCCAACAGTAAAGGGAATCGAAAAGTCTACTTAGAATTTCCACATGAATCAAACCTCAACCTAAATTCCAGTAAGAAAACCAGGATCTCAGAGAGTATCTACATTCTTAAGGAGCTTTTAAGGAAGAAATTCAAATAGTTATGAACGACATGGAAAAGAATTCTGAAGATGCCGTCGAAGGCTGTACGCTTTAAGGAGGAGTTTTCTGTGGTGTGCAGAAAAGTAATTTTGAAAATGATAATGAAGATACTTGGTTTTCGATCACTCACAAATTTTCTTCAAAGAAAGGTGGTGACAGCTATAGTATCAACATTTTCCCCCTTCTTTTGCAAATCAAGAAATACAAATACATTTCATATGTAATTCCTCATATAATTTTTAGCACAAATGGTGAAAATCAGAGCTTTTAATTTGATAAGCCCCAAATGACTACCAACAGTAGGTCATATGTATGAGAAAAACAATGGTAAACACAAAACAGGAAAACTACTTTTCTAGTCACAAGTAACAAAGAGTTATGTTTGTATGAGTAGTAGAAATAATAAAAGGATAATTAGCATTAGATTTGAAACCTCTGGGAAAGCTATTTTTAATTAGAGACTGTATTACTTACCACAGAATATGCAAGTTTAAAAGTCAAATTTTCAAAGTTACTTCTCCCAACTGCTCCACCAATAGATTAATATACAGGCTGGATTCCAGAAATTGAGGTGGCAAGTATAAATATTGATAATTTCAATGAAATTCAGAATGGTTTCATAAAAATATGATACAACAATTAAAATAAAGCAGAATAGTAATCATATTTTGGGTTGTTTGTGATATACATAAGATACAATAATTTTTTCTCTTTAGGATCCTTCTTGTTCTCTTGAGAAGTTAAAATTTAATTCTTTTCATTGAAAGTAGTCTTTAGATGGACCAACAAAATGCAAGAGGAAGTGAGCACAGAGTTTTTATGTATGTATATTTATTTATATGTATATTTATATTTTATATGTGTGTATATGTATCTATATGCCTAAGGGTAAATATGTATATGTATACATGTGGTCCCATCTCATTTGCATTTAAAGAGCAAAGCACATGCCACAGAGACTGTCAGGTAGCTCCCTCATTTAGCTCTACACATGACTGTGTGATTCGCTAGCTAACAGACTGGTCAACCTCCTTCCCACTAGTTTTCCGGGGAAAAACAGTTTCAGCCATTCCTAGCAGAGACTTGGCCCATCTCACTGTGTCACGAGAACGAGAGCCCTACATAAGATCTCGTGAGGGCCAAAATTTGGAAGTGACCATAAGCTATAGGTAACAGCCAAGGCTGCTAATCAGTGTATTTGAAAAGACCTTTCAGAATTACTTAGATTCTGTGTTGTTTATTACAGTCCAAATACATGAAGTTCTTACGAAATAAAATCATATGGTACAGATAAAAACCGGCCATGAAAGCCCAGTCAGAGCTGTTTCAGGGCCAAATTGCAGACCACCCAACAGTTCACATTTTAGGAATTTGAAACGTCTTAAAATAGATAAGGTGGTTTCTCCAAAAAAAGAAAGAACGAGAGAAAGAAAGAAGAAAAAGAGAGAGAGAAAAAAGGAAAAAAGGAGGGGGGAAGGAAGGAGACAAGAAACTGCTCAGGAAATGTTAGCTTAGAAGAAAACCTTAACTTAGATGGGCAAAATACATAAAAATGCTTAAACTTTGTGCAGGTTAATGCAACAGTAAACAGCAGAATACATAGGCTTTATAATACTTTCATAATGGCATATATATAATGCCTCTAGCACTTTTTAAAAATATGCAGAGACTAATTAAGGATCATTCTAGATAAAAATACCTATTTCTTAAAGGGGCAAGGGCAGGGTGAGGATGTATGGTCTCAGGGCAGATCCCCACAGACATATAAAGATGAAACTATGGTTTTTGGTAATTCTAGTGGATATGGCAGCAAAAAGAGCTGTTGAGATGTTGACTGGTGTTGAGAGGGATATTTTCAAATATAACTTTACAGCTACATTTGTAAAAAAAATCTCCATGAAAAGATTACTGTATTAATTCTGTAAAATGTCTATATTGACATCTCTAAGAAAAAGAGTAGCAGAATTGTGAATGGCTAAGAGATGTATGTATGCTTTAAAGCAGAAGTGAACTCTCTTTGGGTTCCTCTCACACAAAGGGATACAGGCTCTTAAATAAAATAATATGTCCTTAAAAATCTGCCACCTAACAATTGTTTACATCATAGAAAAATAGCATTTTTGTAAAAAGAAATATAGTTACTTTGTTAAAATGGTCTATTTTAAACCAGCAATTATTTTTCATATAAAGACTTTCTAAACATCCATACAGAAAAAAAAAAAGATAATACTGAGTGCAAAGCAGACAATGGCATGTTTGCAAACAATCAAAGTATTTCATTGCCAGATAAATAATACTCTTAGTACATTATAGTACAAGTTTTAATCTTTTAGGGACTTAAAAGATATTGCTTTTATTCTCTGATGGCAAGTTACTTATAACTAAATTGACTTCCAGCAGAAGAAGGCCAAATTGATTTGAAATGGATTATATATATTCATTCACAATTGCCCTAAACTCAAAGTGCTGAAACACTTGGTAATGGCCCATGTCCCAAACTCCTTAACACAAGTGTGGGTTGCAGGCCATGGAGATGCAAAGCAGAAATGGCAACATTCACAGTGCTTTCAAAATCACTCACTGTATCACCTACACTTGCATTTTCATGTAGAACCAGATTAATGTCAAACTATTTACCAGCTTGGCTAAATGTATCACTAAGGAGAGTCTATGTGACTCTTTTCTAAATATAGGTATTAATTTGTCATGCTATAAAAACAGGTGGTTTCAACGGATTAATGCTTTATTTCCACAAAGTGATTCCGTGTGGATGGTGAGCTTCCTGGTGGTGGTGGTGAAGAATGGAAGAGTACACTCACAGTCACCATGTCCAGCTTAGGCACAAACAAGCTGGGCTGACAAACAAACTTCAATCAGCAAACTACAGCGGCCCACAAGCCACCGGCATCCATCACACCCTTTCCACCCTGCTAGGATCATACGAATCTATAAAAAAGAAACAATAGGAAAGAAAATCAGTGATATATTCAACTGCTCTGTTTTCTGATTAATCCTCAGACCATAAATAAATACATTCAGAGAGCAAAACCCCAAGTATATGAATGTTAATTTTTACATATTTCAACAATCCTGTTTTCACTGAGGAGTAAAAAACTCGCATCAAAAGGCTCTTTTAAAGGGACACATATGATCAGTACCTAATCACAGATGGAAAAATGTGGACTTCTTAATATTTCGATAGTCCCTTCCTCTTTTCATTGTGGAACTTAATTAACTTTTTTTTTTTTGTAAACTACAGCTCTAATGACAGCTTGCTTTAGGAAGTGCGTCTCTGTGACCAGACGCTCTCCCAAGAAGGTCTGTGGACCCTGAAACCCTGTCTTCTTGTCTGTCAGTGAGGGGCCCTCCATCTCTGAGCACCCTCAGCCGGCAGGGAGGCGCAAGGTGGGACAGATGACTCAGTACGCCTCTTTGAGCCTCCCCACAAACGGCTGCGCCAGTCTGGGCCGCCACACTGGCTGTCCTATGCTGCAAAATCCCCAAGTGGGCCAGCTGACCTGGGTGTCCTGAGTGGGACACCACACACAAGGGACAGCAGCCCTAACTGCCCGCACCCTGCAGCTGGGTGATGCAGATCTGACCCTCAGGGCTCACAGGTCTCTGGGATCCAAGTAAACACAAAGCTCAGGTGTGCCTCCCATGGTCAGAACTTCCTGCCTCAGCAGCTCAAAGGGTTCCCAACTTCCTAAAAGAACACAGTTAAGAAATCTGGGAGGACTGGTACAGTATGTCAGTTACAAAAACTACTACAAAACAATCTCTTCTCAAAGCGATATGGACACCTGGGCATTGTGACGGACACTTAGGTTCTGATTTCTCTAGCAGCAAAATGTCTTACCGCATCCTCCTCACGTCCTCTCAACGGAACCACAGTCTGTTTACGATACAACTGTGACAGCTAAGACACTGGTGCACTTTGGGTCAGCCATTCTAAGCCAGAGGACCCAGTCTCTGCATTTAGGAAAAGGTCTGCTCCCTGTCAAACATGATGCACCACACCCAGCACCTGTCCAGCTTGAAGCAAGCTGAGTTGCCGTGAATCAGCCACCTTCTGATAGCTCACACGGACCATCACCCAATGGGCAGCACAGGATATTAACAGCTGAGCTACAATCGGCCTCATGGTGTGCTGATTCTGCAAGGGACCTCCTGGGAGCTAAGGTGTGTTTTTTTCCCATTAAGAACGAGGTGGGCGGTCAGTAAGGATGACCAGTGGGAGGGGCACACTGCCGGCAGGTGAGAGACCGGAAAGAGGAGGAGTGTCTGTTAAGCCTCCAATGACACAGACGGACACTGTCAGAGCCCGGGCCGTGGAGCTGCCTCCACGGAACCTGTCCGCAACCCAGAGCCCCACTGTTGAAGCTAAGGGCCCCAAGACAGGAAGCTGGGGCAAATATTCAGTAGGACACTGGGATCCTTCTTCAGATGGCAGAGGGTCTAGGGCTAATAAAAACATAATGTGAGTCATAAAACATTACTGAAAATTCTCTAGTAGCCATGTTAAGGCAAATAAAAGGAAATAGGTAAAATAACTAACATATTTTATTTCACCAATTATATCCAAAGTAGTATCATTTCAACAGGTAATCAATATAAATATTATTGAGAAAATTTAGATATTTTAAAAAATACTCAGCTTCTGAACTCTGGTATGTATGTTACATTTATAGCATATCTCAATGGCTGAGCCAGCCACATTTCACATGCTCAGAAGCCACTTGTGACAAGGTTCCCATACTGGCCAGCACAGATCCAGAGGACAGAAAGGTTCCTGTGGGCAATACTGAGAAACCTGGTTCCGACGAGCAACTTTTCAGGTGACGATGACCCACCCAGGCCCACCCTTGTGGGTATTGCATGTTATTAACACACTCAAAAGCTATAGCTCTTGGAAATATGCTAATGTCTAGCTTTTTAATGGCATTATTTGGCATCATCAAACCTTCCCAGATTTCCTCCACTTCAGGCCTGAAGCCAATAGTCTCTCTTCATTCTCTTCTTGTATGACAGCATACATATACTATATATAATGTATAATCTCCTCCTATATTAATAGAGTGCAGAACAGAGGCAGATGGAACCAGCAGGTTCTGAACACCACGGGTGCCTGGGATTCCACTTCTGAAGTGGAACATAATCCATCCAGTGGACATGGGAATTGAATCACCTGAATTAGATCTGAGCTGCTGATTTCTTAGCCTGAGCCCAGAAAGACCACTAAAATGGTGTTAGCTGGAGTACAGTCACTTTGTGATACCATAGGTAGTAAAACACAGCACAGACAGAGAGGTCCTAGCACAGTGCCTGTGTGTGCACGTGGCAGGCCCAGTATTCTCTCATTTTACAATTCCAGAAAGAAATCTGAATTTAAGCGGGCTGTGAATTCAGGAGCAGGGCAGTGGTTCGGGCACACTGGGATGACAGAGGCCGGGGTATCACAGGATGGAAGTGACAATTTTTGCCTGTAAAATGACAAAATTCATCAAAAGGAAAACAAAGGCCAAAAGTTTTATGAGCGACAAAGCAACAAGGCTTCATTTTAATTCGTGAGGCAACTATGAGTGAGAAAATTAACAGATACCAAAAGTTCTACTATCTCAATTGTATGAGCCCTATTCCTTGCAAAACGACTGGCTTCGATGACTGAGGCTGGTGACCATCCCACGAAAAGGCCGATGGAGGCCCACCACCTCCCCTGCGTGGGTGAGAACCTATCCCTAATTGTGTCCGGCTGTAGATTACTGAAAATGCCAGAGGTAACTATGCCTGCAGATTTTTGGTCATGTTATTGTGTATTAACAAGTACATCAAATGAAAAAGGGGAAAAATAATTAAAATTTCTACTGCTTAGCAATTATGATTGAAGGAAATAAGGTTATGGACTATGTGTCTTTAATGGCTGGCTAAATTTAAAATTGGCATAACCTAGGTGTTTTCAGTGCCAAATCATCTAGCTAAAAATTGAGGGAGTGTTTTACTGAATTAGAAATTTTACATTAAAAAATACTCCTTGGAATATGAACAAGGTCTGAAACATAGAAATCTTTACAAACTGGTGTTTATTTTAACAGGATTTGTCTTATTTTAAAATCCTAAAATTCTGGATAAGGTAGAGTTTAGAAAATCATCTAGATTTGATAAAGAAACTCACTTTAAAAAACTACAACATCTTTTTAAACTAGCAACTAAAAGTGAGTGGGCATATTTGCGGGGAGGCAGGAAGGGAAGGAGGAATTGCTAAAGCCTAATAAATCCCAACAGCACAAAAACGGGCTCTGGAACACTTTGCCCACCATCATGACAAAGGCTCCACGTTCCTAGTATTCTCTTCCTCAGCAAAGACCAAATTTGTCAAATCAGATGATGCAATTTCAGTAATGTATTTTGCATAGGGATCAGAGCAACACTGGCTAACACTCCCAAGAATCATACTGTGCTTGTGGGAAAAATTTTAAAGTGCCAAGTAGATTCTTTTTTAACAAAACTTTCTGGATCCTTCTAGCCGAAACAAGTGATCTTTTCCATCCACTTTCAAATCCCTGGATTTCAAAATAGGAAACAGGGAAGTGGGGGGAAGGGGACCACCCTGCTGGGGCTGCATAAGATGACATGAAGGCCTGGTGGCAGCAGTGAGGACTCAGTTCCCCCTTACGGTGAAAAGCTCTGAATGAATGAATGGCTTCAGGCCTCTTCCAGTCCGTGGGTTAGGATGCAGGCCTTTGGAGATCTACCTCAACTCCTCTTCTAATCATTTCTAGGATATATGATCTGTAATCCCCAGCCCCAGAAGAAAACGCCTGGAGACTGGTGAGGCTGTGTGAGGTTGTGACAGAATCACTGTTTCTGTCACTGGGAACCTGCCGCGTGGCTCTAGGAGTGGCAGGAGGGTCTGAAGACCTTAAGGTGACAAGGCGGGAGGCGCCTGAAGGCCTGCAGGATGCTATAGCCAAAACCGTCTCACCTGGGATTTAGCAATCAGAATTTAGGGGAGACTTGGCAGGGTGAACTTTTTAGGGGTGAGGTGCTGAGAAAATACAGACTGTTAACTTTGTGCTCCATAGATGGTGTGGTAGTGAAAACAGATAAAAACGGGAGTAAAGGATTTTGGAAGGTGAGAATGTGTGTCACGGCATCATGGGACAGGCAGTTATTTGATCAACCTGGTCTGTCTTTTCTTATTAGGTTAATAAAGAGCAATGAGGTTGTTTGGGTGAATGCTTATCATTTGAGGACAAGGCACAGAGCACAAATGCTATGATCGCCTACTGGATTTTTCAAGATGCCTGCACCAAAGTTAGAATCCTTCATTGATTTACCTCTTCACAGGGGCCCAAAATATCAGTTATACAGATAATTTATATCGCTGTTTACATAGGTATTTTCTATGACGATATAATCATTTAAAATACACTACAAGGTCTTGATTTTTCAGGAAAGCTTCTGGATAATTCTTTGTGAAATGAAGACTCTTTGGGTATGCTAATCCACAGGGTTAATGTTAACTTTTCTGAATATGCAGATTTCCGTGACCCACCTGCCTGGTACTGTTTATGCTCTAAAGATGCCAAATCACCTCCCAAAACCCGCCCGCTTGCCTGACTCCTCACCTGGGCACCAGAAGTCCTGATAGGTGTTCTTCTCCCTTTCTGCTGCCAGATGCCCATTTTCTTCCAGCGATAGGATGCCCTTGGAGACAGAGAATAAGAGCCCGGCCTTCTGTGCCGGGTCCTGGGCATTCGGACCTTCAGGCTGCATCCCAGAGGCCCTCTCGGCCTTAGGTTCCCGAGCCTCCTCCACGGAGTCGGGGCTGCGGGAGCTCAGGAGCCTCATCCGAGACACTGAACTCACCTCCTTCATCCTCATCAAGCGGTGGGGGTCCGCTCTCCGTGGGGGGGAGGCCAGTTTCTCCTGTAAACTCTCGATCACTTTGGAGGTGCTTCTCAGCCTCTTTTCTGAGCCCGCCACACTTGCGGTCTTTTCTATGAAATGGAACAAAGTGGACCTGAAGGGAGGCCTTGTCCCCATGTCCTTGTGGTCCAAGGACGTGGATTCCTGGGGGCCGGGCTGAGGCTGGGCACTGGGGGCCTTGCCGGGGACGGCCCCAGCCACAGTGCAGGGCTCAGGAGCTGGGGGAGCGCGGCGAGTACTATCCCTTTCCCCTACAAAGAGAGGGCTTTCGGTCCAGCCACACCTCCTCCTGCCGTAAAAGGCATCAGTGGACATTGCAGGGCCATCTGGCTGTGCGGGGCTGGACAGCGACTCCTCCCTGGGGGACTGGGGCCTGCAGGCACCTCCGTCAGGCTCAGGGTGCTGAGTCTGTCCTGATCTCCTGACACCCGGCAGCAGGGACTCCACGGCCACCTCGATGCCCAGGATCCTCGCAGCCCTCTCCTGAAGGGACTCGTTCGGTGGTATTTCTGCTGCACTGGCTTCACCTAAAGACCCGTGTAATGTACCAGCACTCTGCTCTTGTGCTGGTGTCAGCCCCACAGACCTCAAGTCCGGTGCCGAGAGTCCCCGGGGTTTGCTAGCGAGGCAGAGTGTTACCACCGTGCTCCTGTCCTCCCCACAACCAGACACTGGGGAGCTCGCTTTGCTTAGCTCAACAGAACTGAAAACACTGGGAAGCCCCTGCCTCTCCTGGGGCTCCCTCAGTTCAGCAGGATCGGAAGGGGACACTGGTTCTGTGTCATTTGCCCTGGAAGACGTCATTCTTTTTGTAGGACCTGGGCTGACTGCAGGCTCCTTTATCCTCTTTTCCACGGCCTGGTTTCCCTTCTCTATAATCAAGCTCCCATTTGC
The DNA here is from genome assembly GCA_032199065.1 of Smutsia gigantea. Taxonomy (NCBI): domain Eukaryota; kingdom Metazoa; phylum Chordata; class Mammalia; order Pholidota; family Manidae; genus Smutsia; species Smutsia gigantea. The sequence continues at coordinate 8,670 of JAVSCE010013803.1, read as the reverse complement.
TGACAGCAATGTATCCCTTCTGCTATCTTCCGCCTGCAGGGGGCCCGGGGGTTGGGCACAGGCCCATGGGTGGTCAGGCTTCTGCTCCTCACTCCAGCTCTCAGACTTACTCTTAACTCTTCCTGACCTCAATGTGGGGTCTGGTCCCCACCCCCTTGTGTCCTGGCCGCCTTCCCCAAAGCCCAGATTCCTGGCCATGGGGTCAGGACTGCCCCGCGGCCACTCTGCCTCACTGTCCCCACTACCGCTGTCATTCTCACTGCTTTCCTCCTCTTCCTGAAGCTCCTTGTTAAAACTTTCTAACTGGCTTATCAGGTCCCAGGGCCGACGGCTGACTGGCTTCAAAAGAAACTGACCGAACAGTTGTTTGCTATTGCATGGGCCCGTGGTCTCCCCCTTCACCACCTCGCCCCTGGGCACCGGGCTGGCGCCACGTCCCCGGCCATCCACGCAGGGCTGACACTGGGCTTGTAGTGCAGATGCCTGGTTTATAGATGAAGAAGTCCTGGAGAAAGCGCTGTTGCTGGATGGGCTGAGGGCTTTTTGCCCTTGTAGGTGATGAGCAGTCAGTGCCCAGTCTGGGTCACTGGGAGCTATTGCCACGGGCATCTGAGCTTCACAGGCAGGGGGGTCTGAAAATCCTGGAGTCAGCACAGCATTACGTGACCCTGCCAGCTTCTCACCTGGGAGGGGCCGCGCGCTTCTGGGTTCCTCGGTGAAACTGGTCTGCGTTTGCTGGTCTCTGCACTGGTGCCCTGGCCACGAGCCAGAATACGTGAGTTCCGGGTGTTTCACAGGGTGAATGAGTCTGAGGTCATTTGTTTGTTTGTCTCCTGGCTCTCCCACTTGTTTTTGGAACTCTGTTCTCCCGGCCATGCTTCCTGTGAGAGCTTGCAGCTCCAGGTCGGTGGAAGACATGCTCAGCAGACTCTGTTCTTGCAAAGCCGCTTTCTTATCAAGCCCGTTCCTTTTATCAGCACTCTGTTTTAAGTCATTGTTGTTCGTATCTATATCTGGCAGATGTGATTTGGATTTAACTGGGATGGAAACCAAACAAAATATGGTCTCGTTCATTTGTTTCTTTGAACTTTTCTTGGTCTGCAGCCCAGTTTCAAACTTTTTGAGCTTGGGTCGAGTTGCACAGGTACTCTCGCCCTGTGGGCTCCGGGAGGGGACAGGGGCCTCTGTGAGTCCGCGCCGGCCACCTCTCACATCAGGCCGCTGGCCTCTCGAGACACCATGGTCTCTTGGGTCAGGAAAGCCACCATTTTCTCCATCCCTGGGGAGCTGGCCCCCCGGCCACTGGGGGCTGGGATGGGCAGAGGCAGGGTCTCCCACAGTCCCTGGTGGGGGCGTCATACCCTCTGGATTCAAAACGGCACCATCCTGGTGAGTGTTTCCCTGAGCTGGCCCTGGCACAGGGACCGGACCAGAGTTGTATGGCTTATCATCAACCTTTGTTTCTTCACAGAAGCCCTGGGGGTGGCTTAGTTTAATATGTCGTATCCGTGGGTCATCGAAGGGAATATAAAGAACAGAGCCGTTGTAAGCCGTGGTGGGATGGGGCTGCAGAGGAGGCCCGCAGGGAGAGCACGGGCCCACACCATACTCATTCCCGGGCCCTGGGGTGCCAGGAGGAAGCTGGCTACCAGCCCCAGCCTTCTCCACCTCATGCTGTTGCTGGCGGCGCCCACCACACACCCGCTCAGGCATGGCCTCCTCCTTGTAGGGGTTTGGGACGTGCTGGGGAGGCGACCTGTACGATGGTGGGGGGACGTACACTGGAGGCTCCGAGCCTGAGCCCCACACACAGAACTCCTGTCTGGGGGCGTGAGCTCCGCTCAAGTGGGAGACACACAGGTCTGTCTGCTGACTGTCCTCTGCCCCAGCCCTGGGTGGTTGGCGGGAGCCGTAAGACGGAGGCTTGAGGGGTCTCCCAAACTTAGGCCGGGCTAGAGCGATCGAGGAGCCACCCTTCTCAGAGTTCCTTGCAGGTTCAAAATTTGGTGCACAGTTTGAAGGATAAAATGGCATTTGGGGAACACCTGGTACATGTCCATCATTTAGTGGGATGGGCACTTCCATGCAACTCAGGCTTTCGGGGGAAAGAACTCTGGGCAGCGACTGGGACTTCCCTTTGCTCTGGGAATTCAACATCTGCTCTCCTTGCATGAATGGGTACAGATCCCGGAACAGTTTCTCTCTATCACCATCAGACATCTGCCTGCCTAGTTTCCTTGGCTGGTTCCAACTCTCCAGGCTTACATTTTGCCACTTGGCAGGACCTGACATTCTCAGCTCTTCTTCCCAAACAGCCCTCTTTGTCACATTCTCTGTCCTTCCTCTAACTCCCCATGGGCCCTCCCTTGTGTGAGCGGGCAGGCTGTGAGCGTGGGCCATGCCTCTGACCTCCGGGTCTTCTCGGGCCGTCAGACGCAGCAAGCCACTGCTCTCTTGTCCTCTTCTTCTCCAGTAGGTGTGGCTGTGGCCCGCCTGGGGCTGAGAGGACCACGCTAGCACGGCGTGATGATAAAACCTATAAAACAAGGAGGCATGGCTTTACACAAAGGGAGGAAACACACACAAGAGACATATACTTCTCTGCTTCTGTAGGTCAAACTTAGGTCAATACTTTTGAAAACTAGATTTCCAACCAGATTCTTTGTCAACCTAAAGAAAACACATCCCACTAATTATGGCTGGGAGGCAGCCACGTGTTTTGCCATCAGGGCCTAGGAATGGCAGCAACAGGCTGCCCACAGAACAGCAGGGCACAGTCATACTTGAGAGATGCCAAAGCCCTCAGAACTGTGCAATGTCCAAGGGGGCAAGGGCAAACGCAGATGTGGTGTTTCTCAAATGTAGTCTTGGGCCACTGGTAGTCCATTCCAGCCCACTGAGCTCTCAGGAAGTGAGTCGGGAGCCTGCTTGACAAGCCCTGCCCTCTAGCAGGGGTTCCTAGGCTTCAGCGTGTGCAAGAATCACCAGAGGGCTGCTAGGCACAGCCTGCTGGGCCCCATCCCGTGTCTGACTCATGAGGTCTGGGTAGGGCTCCCTCTGTGCACACCTACCGTGTCCCCCCAGGTGACGCTGGGGCTGCTGGTTCTGGCACCTCACTGAGCACTGTCACTGCCAGCTGTTGTCAGACAGGGCCGCACACTGGAATCCGGGGGACCTCCCACCCCCAATGCCCAGCAGTACTCAGGGCCTCTGCGTCAGAATCATAGAGGCGGGAGGGGAACCAGGTAGCAGGGTTTCTCCAGATGCCCCAGGTGTGCAGCTGGGATGGAACCACAGCTCTAGCAGAGTCCCCACACTTCCCTGATGGCGAGAGTCACCAGTCACACGACCAAATGTCTCCCCGAGAGTTCAGATTCAGTCGGTCTGGGCTGGGGTCCAGGGGAGTCCCGTCTTTGGGCAATGTAGGAAATACAGTTGGAGTGAACTTTGAGACCTTAAGGCCAGAGGATGAGGGGGCCGCTGTCACGGGGCAGCCCTCTCTGCCAGGCAGGAAAGGGTAGAACCAAATTTCAGCCTAGTTGCAGGTCACTGTTGCCCTGGTTTGCACATTAGAATTTCCTTGTAAGCCTTTAAAAAAATCGAATGCGCAGGGCCCACCTCTAAATATTTGGATCTAATCAGTCTAGCGAGGATCCACTGCAGATTCCATAATCTCCTTAAATGATCCTAGCATGCATGCAGGGTTTGAAAGCACTGTTTTACTACAGCTAAAGAAAAAATCTGAACACTGTCACATGGCTCAGGTATATTAACCTAGTACCTGCAAATGACAAGAGAGTGGGACAGTCACACAGAAAAACCATGAACTGGAAGGAAGCCTGGGGCACTCAACTATCTAGATTAGCCATGGGCTAAGCAGAAGATGTCACAACTCTAAAATTACTGTTTGTTTATTAACTTGTAAAAGTTTGTGCTCAGTGTTGAAAATTTGGAAAAATATAGGAACGTACAAAAACCAGACATTGTTTGTTATCGTTCTACTCAGAGAAAGTTATTTTGATATATGTCTTCTGGCCGTTGTGCGTGCGAGGATGTGGATTTTCAGAGAGCTCTAGTGTTCTGCTAGGGATCTGGGTTTATGTGAGCATTTCCCAACACTTGGGATGCAAACCAGGGCTGGCGTATCGTGGTGACCACGTGCTAGGTCCACCCGAAGTCCTTCCACACATTAACTCATTTAAGAGCTTCACCAGCGTCACTCAGAGGCAGGAACCACCTCCAACCTCCCATTCCCATTTTACAGAGGAGGAAACTGAGGCACAGACGCTAAGTAGGTTGCTTAACACTAACATTTACTAGGCACATATGCTATGTCCGGCCCTGTGTGAATCGTGTCGAATGAATTATTTCACTTAAGCTTTACAACTACTGTTATTTCTCCCTTGTACAGATTGTACAGACAGAGAAACTGAGGCCCAGAGAAATTAAACCTCTCCCAAGTCACACAGCGATTAAGTAGTGGGGAAAGAATTCAGATCCAACAAGTGTGACAAAAAAGCCCATTCCATTAGCCACTCCATTTTACTAATGTAATGAAAAATTCCTCACATGCATAACTTTAAGGGATGAAAAGTATTCTATCATATGTATATGATTTATTTAACCACTGTACCACTGTTGGACATCTATGTAGATTACATTCCAAAACATTGTGGGAAGCACTATTGTTCAAAAACACTAAGCATATCTAAGATACTAGATCATTTTGAGTATTATTTAGAATAAATCCTCCAAAAAAGAATTGGTAGATTGGGGGGTATCATGTTATCTACATTGTTGAATCTGAGCTTAGATCAACCAAGCATTTCGATACACACTCCTGCCTGTAGTGTGGAGGAGAGCTGGTCTTACTGGACCTTTCCCATTTCTGGTTATTATGATCAACTGACTTCTTGTCGGTTTTTATTTGCATTTCCTTGATTACTAGTAAGGTCAGTTTTCTCATGTGCTTAGGGGTCCTCTGTGGTTTCAAATGACTGCTAAAGCACAGCCCACTGTTGAGGTGACAGCGCAGTGGAGTGAGGATGGAACGGCCTGGAAGGAGCCCCTGGGCCACCAGCTCCGTGCAGAGGCCTAGAGCAGGGTGACTGCCAGGGGCTGGGCGGCAGGGGAACCATTCCCAACACACAGGCACAAGGTTGCTGTTCTGCAGGAGCCTAGATGGCAGATAAAGAGTGAAAATGTACTCTTACTGTGGTAAATAAGTAATAAAAATTATCACTTTTATTATTATTATTTTTGCAATTACTTCTTCACCTTAAAGAGCGAGGGCATCTCTTCAAATCCTGTCTCTGCCTCCGACAGCCCTACAACCTGTGAGGCAGCCACTTAAAGCAAAGCTGAGTGATGGGTGGAGAAAGTAAAAACCATTTAAAATCAGTTTGAGGTAAAGCATTTGCTGCAGAGCAGCCTAAACTCTTCTGCATTTACTGCTCCTACATGGCACAAGTTGCCTTGACGCTGGGTGTGGAGGAATGTCGATTTCTCGGTTGCTTTTGTTGTCATCAGTCATGTTTTGAACATTTAGCAGAGCGCTTCTTGGGTTAGGTTCTAGAAGGACAGGTCATTGTGGAAGCCATTGCAACTGGTCTCCTTCCACCAAGGAGAGCAGCAAATGGCCCTCAGAGCTTTGGAAGCCACAGCCCTGGCCCTTAGGGACTCCTCTGTGCCACCCACCTGAGCCTGAGAAACACTGGAGAAAATGAACCATTCGAAAGTCCTCAGCACTTATTGGCCATATAAGGTCTTAGCCTCTATACAAAGTCCAAGGGCAAGACTTCAAAATTACGACTTAATAAGAAGCTGCAACTGTCACAGACAATTAAGAGAGAGTGAAGTAAACATTAGGAAGTATGTGGTCCAAGCCCTGCATCAGATTCTGCTTTCTTGCCTCTGTTCTTCAGCTGAGGGTGGGTGGATCCTTACCCTTTACAGTCCTAAACATGTGTTCCTGCAGAGCCCAATTTTATGGAAGAAACCACGCTGTGCAGTTTTTGCTGACTCTCTCAATAGGTATTCTGGTTTCTCGGTGAGTGTGTGGTGTGCTTAAATGCCAAGAAGGGGCTGAAATCTGCAGGTGGTATTTGTCTATATATGTGCCACAAGCATAATCTGAAGACAAAGAATGACATAAATAAGACAAGGATATAAACAGACTGTAACTACCTACCAAGTAACGTGGTGAGTTTTCTTTCCCACCCAAAAATGTTCCATTATCACCTTAATGTTGTTGAAACTGCCATATATAACTAAATAAAATGCTTAAGCATTCTGGATTCAATTTTTTTCTATTTGCACGATATACCAAAATCCCTCTTTAAGGAAGACACAAGTCATTTGGAAATTTTAAATAATCTACTTAAAAAATAGTCCACATGCCATAGAAAACTATAATGCATTTCCTTTACAAGCATGTCTTCCATACACAGTATGAGCCTGGCCCTGACAGGTACCAGTGGACTCCACAGGGTGACAGTTCTGATAAATTTTTCCTTCAGACAAGTTATCAAGTGTGGATATTTACTGGCTTTGATATGTGACATCCATTATCAGCTAAGATGTATGCTACCTCATAAGGCTTCAAAGCCAAGAATATGTTTTCTAATACCTTTGGGGAAATACAATGAGCTCAAGTTTTTCCTTTTTAAAAATGAGACTAATAATTTACATTTTACAAAAGTTAACAAGGGGCCATTTCATAGAAACATGCTGAACACATTAAAACAAGGTGGGAAAAAGATAAGGAAAGCCAAGTGGAATGTGATAGCCCAAATAAATTGTGTTGACAAGTTCAGTGAGACAAGCAGGATCTTCATACAGAATTCCTGGGAGAACAGGACAGAGACGAAACAGAAGTCATGCTGCTGACAGCTCCGTGCCTCATCACACAAAGGGGATGGTGCCGGCAAAACGGCCGAGAGAAACTGTTTGGAAAAATATTTGAAATATGAACATGTGAAAAACCAACACACCTAAAGGAGAGTGGGCAAACCTACTCACTGAATCTGTAAAAGCCGACGGTGAAGAAAATTAGGAGGCACGTCGGTTAGTTCACTGGATTTATTTTCAACCACAATAGAAAATACTGCTCTTCTTTTAACAAGCAAAAGCCTACTTAGAATGGCAATATTTGACGTGACTTAACCACAGCTTCACATGCACTGAGATTATCTCCCCAGTGGTCTCCAAAGTCCTTTGGAGCTGTACCAACTGATTAACTTCTGGCCACACTACAGCCTTGCTCTGTGCCCGATACCTGGTGGACAACGGGTAGGTGCCCTCCCTCCTCTGCGATCAAAATCTTAGGGCTGGTCCCCCATAGGCAGGCCCCAAAATCTAGTCAGTTGAGCTTCGCTTTGGAGGTCAGGGTGGAGGGTGAGAAGCCCCACTCCAGGGGTCCCAGGCCCAGTGATTTCTTCTAGTCAGCAGGTCTGCTGGCTCAGCAGCCACCGGTGCTGCCAATCACCTTCAACCATCCCCAGTGATGACAGAAGCACTTTGCTGCAGCCATTCCTTCAGAAGCCACTCCTCTTCCACATGGGCCAGTCAGTCTCACCCAGTTCAGTACAGTCTGATCATAAAGGTGACACGGGCACGTGTCACTTAAAGAAACTCACGACACTGGAAGGAGAAGCTCCCTTCTTCTGAACTGGCAGAGGTGTGGGGCCTCTCTTCCAAGTGACTCACACCCAGCAGCCCCAGTGCTGGATGTCTGATGTGTTTCTGTGATGGGATTGCCCACCTCGCGCTATGGAATTTGCTTTTAACACTCTATGGGCCTGGAAGTCTGCAATTTTATTCTCCAGCATGCCTTGGTATATTCAATCTACTATACTGTGGGAATAACCCTTGGACAATTGGTAACGAACAGACTAATTTTGGAAAGGGGAAATAGGAGGCCAAGAGAAGATTAAGACCAAGGTATAGAGGTTAGCATACACTAAAGATAGGCCAGAAAAGATAAACTACTCTGGAACGTAATGGATGAACATCACTAGTCAGCAAGGTTCAACGTAATGAGAATTGTGGGCTGCGTCAGCACAGCTGTCCCTAGAAAATACACAAGTTCCTGATCCAACTGCTAATGGGCTGTTACACCTGCTCTTCCCAATGTCACAATAAATGAGTACAAATGATAAACAATACAGATTCAGCTGAAATACGGTATCAGGTAGACTATTTCAGGAGGTTACTTTTTCATATATAAAAATACACACACTTAATCATGGGCCTGGAAGAGGAAGGTTGGTAATTACTGGACATATAAATGATGCTAAATTTAGACATATGAATATGGCAGGGATAGGAAGACAGCTCAAAGCACTTGGGGGACAATGTGCCCAGTGGGAACTAAGGATATTTGCTTGGGAAACCCCTGTGGCCTGAGTCCTGGGTTGTCCCCCACACAGGGGCTTTGGACACCATATCTTGGGTCCTGGCTCTACAAATACTAGTTCAGAAGGAAAAGGTCACTGTGGAAGCCCTGCCACTGCAGTGCCAACTTGCTCTGCCACAGGACCGCCATGCTTTAAATGCTTTAATGGCTCACCCCAGTCAGGACAGCCACCATCCAAAAGACAAGGAACAACAAATGCTGGTGAGGATGTGGAGAAAGGGGAACCCTCCTACACTGCTGGTGGGAATGTAAAG